>VXAV01004805.1:217474-282335 GCA_013399715.1 Alectura lathami
CGCTCCTCTCCGCTTCGTTCCCACCCCGCCCGGCCCCCGCCTCACCGCGCTCTCCCCCGGCCGTCGCCAGCTCTCGCGGCAATGAGCGCTCTCCGCTGCTCCGTGTCCCCCCGCCGGCAGCCTGTGCCGCCCCCGTACCCTCTGCGCTGTGCCTCCCCTTGCAACCCCTCCGCACCCGCTGCAGAGTACAACCCTCAGGCACCCAGCGCCCTGCGCACCTTGCACGGTGTTCCCCCTCCCTCGCGCCCGCTATGCAGAATCCTCTGTGCACGACGCGTCCCCTTTGCAGCCGTCACCCCTCGGCACCCCGGTGGCCCAACTTTCCCCCATCCAGCATCTGCGATGCACTCGCACCTGGGTGGCTGTTCTCAGGCATTGGGAAAGGGCTGGCATCTCCCAAAGGCGGTCAGCCTGCAGTGGAGGCACGCGAACTGCCAGCAAGCAGGGCAAAATGGCACGTTTGGGGTAGGAGCCATTTGTGGGGATAGGAACAGGCTCGGGGATGAGGTAGGGGCTGCTCTGCGGTGGTGTGCACAGCCTGGTCTGTTGGAGGTCTTCTCTGCACACAGGTGCCACCCCAATTTGCAGGGAGAGGGAAGGCAACGAGGGTCAGCTTGTGCCCCTGCCCTGTCACAGTGCCAGCAGGTTCCTGCAGCTCCATGGGGAGACATGGAGGCTTTCCTCGGTGAGGAGGAAAAGTTTCTGGCAGCTGATGCCAGAGGGGAGACCCTGGCTCAGAGAGAATCCCAATGACTACACCAAACCTGTCCTTTGGGAAGCAGCTGTCGCTGTGCATGGGCAAGTGCTTCCAGGGCTGGAGCCACCACTCTGGAGAAATTCCCTGAAATTCAGCAAATTTCAAACTGCTGCGAAGGAGGGAGCCGTGCAGCGCGGCAGGGTTATCTAACGAGCGGGCTCACGCGGAGTGGCGTGCCAGGACGCTGCCAGCACCAAGCACGCGCTCCAGGAGCTCCCAGGCTGCCTCCCGAACCCTGCCTAGACAAAGCTATCGTACCCCATCAGTTTCTGTCAGAATAGGAAATACGGGGAAAATGCGGCACATCTGCATTTGCATTTGCTTTCCTCTGTAATCAAATGTTAAAGCTGGAATTAATATTCAATGCAAACAGCACATGAATGGGTGTATTCTGCCCCAATCCATTTGATTCGAACTTGTCTTTGACCTGCCGTTACCCTTGCTACAGTGCAGGCTGCACACAGCTTTTACAGGTTAAGTGTTAACACTGGAGGGGACTTATTAGTTACCACTGCCAGCCCTCTAGCATTAAGGTGCTTTTCTGTCCCGAGCTGGATTTGAGCATCTTAAACCCATGCTTGAGAACTGTGGGACCTCACAAACGAGTGGTGCCAGGAGCGTGATAGCAGTGCAGGGGTGAACTGCGGGTGAGGAATCACCAATTGCCGTTAACACCAAGCTCCGTGTTGGCCCGGCGGTGCGGGCTGGGTGGTGTGCGGAGATCTCCCCCCTCCCCTGGGTGTGCTTCTGGGGCAGATCCATCTCTTTGGCTTGTGACAGCGTGGGTGGGAATACGAAGGGGCTGGCTGGAAAGCAGGTTTGTGCTTGTGCCCTGCAATGAGCAGCAGGGAGCAGAAAATGCCAGGTATTGTCGGAGGTGTTTGCCAGGAAAATACCAGCGTGGGGCAAGTAAGCACTTTGACAATGATTATTTGACATCCACTTTATGAAGCAACTAAGAAATTAAAGACCTGTGATGCATTTTAACCAAATAATTGAAAACTGGGAAGCATGAAACCATGGCAATAGAAAGCTCCGCTAACCTTTGAAAATCACATCCAGCAGTTCTCTGCAGTAAATAGAGCACAATGTCCATGGAGCTCCTGCATCCAGAATCCCCCCACAGCCCCACACCGCTCCTGCCTCGGCTCCTTCTAAATGGAGCGGTGGGGCTGGGCCAAATTAAAGTTCAGCAAAAGGAAAGAGGGCTATAATTCAAAGGCAGCTGTTGTTAGAATGCTGCCCAAAGCAATATCATATTAAATGATTCTCCAGATTTCATTTCAGAGGAATGGCCTGCCCAGTTCGTAAATCTAGCTTGATTATTAATGTTTTTGTTTTTCTCCATTAGCTGCTGTAACAGAGCACAAACTAGCAGACAGAATGGAGCTTGACTTGAATGTTTTCCTTGAATTTTAGTACCTCGGGTCTGAGTTACCTCTTCACCTTTTGCACTGCTGCCTTTTCCACACTGAACCCCCCAAACCCTCCTCACCATCATCCCAAATGCTGGGGGTACGTGCAGCACTCACAAATCGCATCTTTTCCCGGCTGTTTGCCTTGAGTCCCAGGGGCCCGAGCAGCGAGAGCTTTGTATACCTTAGTAGTAACAAGCAATAAGAGCTCTGCCTTCACTGGGCTTTGAACCAGGTCCGGAGGGAGAGCTGCCTTCAGCTTTTATTTTTCAGAAGAGCTGGCATGGTAGAATCCATACACTGAAGGTGTTGACCTGGGGACTTTCTAGCATGAAAACAAGATTAATGTTAAATCTGCAGCTGGGCTGTGTTAGCCTTTCTACAGGTCTGGCACCTGTGTGGTGGTGAACTGCACGTGGGTCTGTGCCTGAAGCTGAGCATGCTTTGTCCCGATGGAAATGCTTTGTCCTGGGGCTGCACCGTGGGTGGTGGCATTGCCAGGATCAGCCATCAGGGGACAAGGGACATGGGAGTGCTGGGGAATCTGTGGTTTTGTCACAAGAGTGTGGGTGCAGAAGGCAGAGTGGGAGCCTCTTTTTCCCTCTTGTGTGGTTGGGGTGACAGGGGGGGATCTGCCCGTGCTGCCCCAGCCCCACCACGCTCCTCCAGCTGGGGCTCGCTGGGCATTCCTGGGGCCTTGCGTATGAGTGCGGCCTCCCGCTCACAATGCCGGTCTGTGTTGTTCCCCAGAAGTTGCTCCCAGAGGGTGGAGGCATTTGCATTCATCAGTGGAGGCCGCAGTCCGCGTCCCCTCACCGCCCCAAGCTGCTCTTTGTTCAGGGCCCTCGCTTTTGTAGCAGCTTCTCATTTGAATGACAAGGATGTGCTGAGGGGAGAGCCGGGGTGTTCGCCCCCCCGCTGGGCTGGGGACACAGAGCTCCCTCTGTCCCCATGTTGGGGAGCGGGGTGCTTTAGGGAGGAGGCCGTGGGGGCTGCAGGCCCCACACTGCCCAGGCGCAGCTTGGGAAACGGGCTCCGGTTTGGTGCTCCGGTGGTGCTTGCCCTGTCCGCAGAGCGCCCGAGGAACGAGGAGGGCTGGAGCACCCTGCTGCTGCCCTGTTCTGTGGCTGCACCCAGTTGTCACCTCCGTCCCGCCTGGCAGGGTCCCCACTTGCCACATGGCAGTGCCTGGGGCAGGGCATGGCAGCGCTGAAGCACAGCAGCCTGTCTGGCTCAGGGCCCTGCGCAGCAAAACCCTTGTGAGGAGATAGGCTGCTCCTTCTGTCTGGAGAAACCACCAGACTTGTAACCTTCTGTTTCTGTTAATGGGGAAATTAAAAATTGATAATACCCGTTGGAGCTTCCTTCAGCCTTCTGAAATGACAAGTGTTCCAGGACAGAATTCTCAGGTGGTTCCCCAAACAATGATGCATTCAGGCCAACTTCATAGAGAAGAAGGGCTTTTCTTGGCCTTTTCTTGCCACGAGAATGTGTTCCCTTCCAGCACAGAGCAATGCCCATCCCAGGTCTGTGAATTCCTTCCAAGAAAGCTTAAGCTACCATGGAAAGAAAAATGCTGCTCATTACATTTTAAGGTGCCTCTTGAAGCCAAAGCACAAAGCAAAGTAAATTGGCTTTACAAAAAGCTGGCTGGAAGCTTGCAAATAGACAGGCTCCTGTGAAAGCATTTAATCTGGTATTAAAGCCCTGGCTGGCCTCAGCCACTACTTCCCTTTCAGATTTGAGCTCCCCAGACCTCAAGGTAACAGCAATGCAATTCTGTCCCACACTTGGCTGCTGTTAATTACGCGGGGTAGTTAAGCTAAATTACCCACTTCAGTGCCACCAGGGGCTTTCCCATGCCTGGGGGGAGCGAGCAAGCCCTCACCTTGCCAGGTGCTGGGACCAGAACTCCTCTTCCTGAGCCCTGACCCAGCTTGATGCAGCAGGAGATGGAGCTGTACCCCTGTGCCTTTCTATTTCCCCTAAAAGCATCATGGCTGTTGCTGTCTACACGTGTCTACCTGACTCAGCCAGCCGCCTCGCTCCTGCAGGGTTTTGTTTTTGTCTCTCATTAGATTGAACTTACAAGGAGGTGATGCAGAATGGCACATTCCCATTCCCGTGGCTGGTCAGGGCTCTCCCAGTCTGGAGCAGTGAACCCCAGA
Source organism: Alectura lathami (assembly GCA_013399715.1). Lineage (NCBI taxonomy): Eukaryota > Metazoa > Chordata > Aves > Galliformes > Megapodiidae > Alectura > Alectura lathami. Next base: position 221,815 of record VXAV01004805.1, read on the forward strand.
ACTGCCCACCATGCCCATGGGCGTGACACGGGTGATGTCGTCATGAAACAGTGCTCTCAGATGTCCCCAGCACCCTGCTTTGTCCCTACGAGTTCATTAGCGCTGGCGGCGGCTCACTGTGAGTCATCGCTGGGGCCGCGCGCTAATTTCTCATTATTTACTCACTGGCAAAACTGCTGCAGGAATGGACTGTGCGGCTCGGAAAGGTCAGGCTGTAACCGAAGAAACCTTTATTTCTGGAGTGCTGCGGGAGCGGGCAGATGCCCAGCTGGGAGCTGGGGACATCTGGCCTTGTGGGGGTGACAGTGTGGGAGGGAAAAGCCCTGCCCTTAAACCTGGCGCATCCCATGTGCGGCTCAGCAGTGGTGGCCAACCTGAGTCACTGTCTCATCATCCCCAAGGGCCTCTTGGGCAGAGGAGAGCTGCGTTGAAAGGCAAGGATTTGCTTTTAAAATAACCCCAGATCTGACAGCAACAGTTCTCAAAATGCTTTCTTTAATCAAAAGCACTTTAAATGGGTAGATTTGGGAGTTTCAGAAGCTCTTCCCGATGCGCGCGTGCATCCGCGTGTCTTCTTTGTCCCAGATTTTTATGAGGATTGTCTCTGATTTCTGGGTCAGAGAATTAAGAGATTTGATGTTACATTAAAAACCACACCAAACCACATATGTGAAGTTAAATCCAGTGCAAAACAAAGCAGGCGTGTGGGGGCGAGGGAGCAAGCTGCTGAAGTGGAGCAGAACTGGGGACCTTTAGGTGAGCATCATGAGAAACTTCCTCCGACAGCACGTTTGTTCAGAAGCCCTGCAGTGACCGACATGGAGCGAATGTCGAAGCTCGCCCAGGAGTGTGGTCTTAGACGGGACTGACGGTTTGATTGGCCATGGTGATTTAATCAAAGAGAACCTGATCAAATCTGAGGAATTTCCTGCATCAGAGCAGACCACAGGCACAGAAAATCATTCTTCCGCAAAATCTGGAGATGATCTACAGCACCTGGCAAGAACCATCCCAGTAAGGTGATTTGGAATGTGGCAGTATGTTTGTGCAATTTGGAGTTTTTTGACCATTTTTTTTCAAGAGGAAGTTTCTGCCTATTGACTGTCAGTGGTCAGGTAGAGTTCTTCACACCATCTGACATATTATTTCATCCTGACGGTATTGATCTTTTGGGTGAACAAAAGCAATTTTGCCTGTGTCACAGGGTCCTTGCTGGAAGGTGATGGACACATTTGGATTATATTGTCTTGTTACTTAACAACCTCCAAACGCTGTGGTTCAACTCCCAGCTGCTGAAGATCACCCAGCAGCCCAGGCTCACCTTTGGATAACTGCAGTTCAAGTGCATCTTTCACAACTTTTAAGGTGGTGTACTTCAAGATGCTTCCATCATTAAAAATACAGGAGGGAGATGAGAGGTCTGGGCTGCTTCAGCAGAGTTCTGAAAAACTCTTTGCAGCTGCTCTCTTGGTTTGCAGAGGTTGCCTGTCCTGCACCCTGGTGGAGGCATCTGACCCCCATACAGTTCCCCCCCATCCCAAACCACCCTACTCTGGATTTTTTCTGGTTTTCTTACCATAAAATGCCCCTTGCTGGAGTTGGCAGAAGAAAACTTCATGGCTTGTTGCAAGCCTTTGCGGGACCTCACCGTCTGAGGTTTTTGGAGGTTCAGGGAGCAGATCTGAGAGCAGAGTTGGGACCAAGAGATCTTGGAGAAGCCTGAATGGGATAAGAAATGGAAAAGCCCAGTGTGAGAAGATGGCAGTGCACATATGGGTTCTCTACTGGGAGGAAAGCCTGGAACCGTTCATCAGAGGAATCATGAACTTGATTGGCAGCTACAGGCTGTCCAAAACGTTGCAGGTTCTGGGCTGTACTACTTGTCCACAGACTTTGATTATCTGCATATTTCTTGACTCTTCATAAAGATTTGTGTTTCTCAGTGAGATGCTTTCACAGGCACAAGTACTACTACTGGTGTGCTTGCTGAAGCACACCTCAGGAGGCTGCTTCTTGTATTTCCCTCAGAGTTGAAGCTGTGGCTGGGCTCCTCTGCAGCCGCCTGGGAGCAGAACCTGCTTAAAGGCTTATAATTACAAAAAATACCCTCCGAGTTGTGCTTGTGTAAAGGGAGTAGCACAAGCAAATGCTCTTTTTGCCCTGCTGTAGCTTCTGAGAAATTTGGTTATAGAATCTGATGTCAAGGGAAAAATGAGGAGCAAAAAGGTACCAGGACTGCTAGATGTGGTCCCACCATGGCTCCAGGTCGAATTACCTGGGCGGTCTGGAGTTGATCAGCCTTTGGGAAAGGGTATCAGCTCTCAGTTATTACTGAGAGAGAAATAAAGCAGCCGCTGCTGGTTTTCTGGAGCCCACAGTGAGGGGTCTCTGCAGGCACTGCAGCCGCTCAGCAGCAGTTGTGTCCCAGCTCCTGCTTGGCCCTGGTGCGTGGTGGGACTGTGGGGAGGTCCTGGTTGTCTGCAGGCTCCTTCCCACCTCGCTCCGTGTGTTTGCTGAATCGTTGCTGTCCCTCTGGCATGTCTGCCACAGAAGAGTGGTGAGAGATGCTGCTCAAGAAGCATCTTTGCTTCTTTGATCATTTCTATGCATTGAAAGCCAATAAATTGGCTTTTATTTCTGTTGTTTGTTCTCCACTTTGTTGTTTCTCAGGAAATTCCCCAGTGCTCTGTACCAAGCCATGCTGTCTCTCCCTTTGCATCCTCCATGTCAGAGATGCGTTTTTGTTCAAAAGCAAGAGGAAATTGGGTTCACAAAAGGGAAATCCCTCACAGACACTTATGAAATGGCAATGTGTTTTACAGAAAAGCACAGAAGAGAGTTAGGTGGTTTGGGACTTTCACCATGTTTTGTTTATGCTACAGAAATGTATCCTCCAGGCCTGATCAATGAGACTCCAAAAGCGGAATCATTTTGCATGGCCTCAGCCGACAGTGAAGTGCACAGCAATCCATTTCTTCCTCATGGGCTGGATACATGTCATGTTTCATGACAGAATGACAGCCCTGTCAGACAATCTGTTGCTGTTTTGGCATTTCCAATGCACCTTGTGCTTTGGTTTGCACTCACTCAGTGTCCAGCAAGATCAAGAAGATTATCTTGATCAGAGAAATCAGCCATCGCACTCCAGGGTCCCAGATGGGCAATTGAGCAGGGTGAGAGCACATCTGAGTCTTCTGCAAGCTCCCTTGGATTAAAGATCTCCCTCACGAAGATACTATATTTATTTTCTGTGCTGAGAACAGTAAGCACCGGTGCCTGCACGACCAGGCCCTGAGAGGCTAGATGCAGGCACTGACCAAGCAACGGGCTGGCTCTAAGAAAGGCAACCTGAGCTCCAGGCACCACCTCTTTGATACTTGAAAGCTTCCCCTCGTGAAGGCACCCAGTCCTCCTGTCCCTGGATGGCTGGCACCGTGTCCCCTCCCCTGTCCAGCACGGCTGCTCCCAGGGTTAGGCAGAGCTCAAGTCCTGCCACGGGGCTGCTCCCTCGAGGTGGTAGTTGGGTCGGCTCGGCTGTAGCTGAGCAGCTCCAGAAGCAGCCTTCCCGAGCAAAACAGCTTCCTTTCCGCAGCAGCAACCGGCCGGGTGAGCAACCACTGCGGGACACGGGGCTGCGGCTCCGGGCCGGGCGGGGAGCGGAGCAGCTGCCCATCGCCGCCCGAGCCCCGCTGAGCCGGGAGCGAGGGGCTCCGCGGGCGCTGGTCGGGGACACCCCGCTGTCCCCGGACACCCCGCTGTCCCCGGCAGTGTCGTGCCGCCGCCCTCTTGTGGAAACCGGGAAAACATCCGAGGAAGCGCGGTGGTGCGGGACTGGGGATGGGAAAAGGGGGAACCTGGCTGGGAGGAGGCAGGCGCTCCAGCTCTCCAAGCCCCTCGGCGCGGGATGCTGGTCACTAAACGGCTGCACGACAGCAGCAGTTTGTGCTGTACGTGGGTGAAGTCTGCGAAATGCCTTATTCACCTTCGTGCTCTCACTCTGCAGTAATTCCCTCTTCTCCACATTTCCCTCCTATCTCATACATTGATATCCTCTGGCTGAAAAGAAACAGCTTCTGTTTCACATTTCAAGCTATCTCCTCCTGCGTCTCCCAGGCGCTCAGCAGCTCCTCATCCACCCGCGGTTTGCAAAATCCCCATGATACTGGCAGAGGCTGTCGGTGCCAGCCCGACGCACAGGCTGGGCATTGCAGAAGCGGGATGGGAGCCTGAGCTGTGGGAGCTTTGTGTCGAATTCCTCTGAGTCCTTGGGGTGACTCGGCTGCTGTCCCTGCTGCATCATGCCTGTCTGGGCAATCACAGATAATCATTTTTTCTTGTCTATTTAGAGGACTTGCTTCTCAGGGCAAGGACATCTGCTTTCTTGTAGCGCTGGGATCATTTCTCAGCCTCTAGGTTATCTAGATCCACTTGGTATCTGAACCCTGGCAGCCCTGAGCTCGTTTCCTTTCAGTGAGGGATAGGATTGTATTCCCGACGTTGCAGACGAGGAATTCAGTGTTGAGAGCCAGACTTGCTTAGAGCCAGGTCCAAACAGGGGTGAGGAGCTGAGCACATCTTCATGTGCTCAGAGCCTGGATCACTTTCAGAGCCAATAAACACAACTGCAGAAACTTAATTAATGTTGCAAAACCCTTTAAAGCGGAGTTTCTGGCAAGATTGCCAGCTCCACCATGCAGACAGATAGGATGCCTGAGCAGCTTCTGTACGGAACTGTCACAAAATAACAAATGTTTCTTTGGTTGTGAGGACAACAGAGGCGATCGATACGGCACTCTGTTCTCCTCCGGGGGAGCCTTGAACCCTAAAGACAAAACAAATTGGCAGCCAGCTCCCAGTGCATCACCTTGGGATGCTCCACAGAGCTGGAAGTGGCTGGGAGGCAGCTAAGGGAGGGCGATGTGCTCCCAGGCCACTTGGGAAGGGTGCAGGGTGGCCATCTCCCATGGGTGATGAGCAGAGGTCACATCCATTTGCAAATTGGACTTACATTGTTTATCACAAAAATAATAATAATAAAAAAGTGACCGTCTGCAGCCATGTTTGAGCCTGGAGAAATAATACTAATAAAGGCAGTGGCAGGTGGAGTAAAATCTATGCCCATCTTGTTCCTGTGCAAGGATGGTGGGGTGGCCACCGAGTGCCACACAGCCATCACTTCCCACAGGTCAGCCTCAGCCCGCTGGCTGGGTAGAAGCGCAGCGGAGGTGTGGAGCTCTGTGTGCCCAGGATTCCTTACCTTCAAGGGTCATAAGAGGCTGTTAGAGAGAAAAAGGGAAATCCTGCTCTTCTTTAAGAAGCGTAAAGGAAACGAGTTATTCCATGGCATGCAAGCAGCCCAAGGATGGAAGGCGCTGCACTCCCTGGACCAGGCTGGCGGGAGCTGACCTCGGGCTGAGCAGCCACCAGAGCAGCTGCAAACAAACCCTTTAAGGACTCTCCCAACATAAATAAACATGGAAAATAAATGATGTCCCCGGCACGCTGCCCTCAGCTGATGGGAAACAAGCTGCATTAACATCACAGTTCAATAACCTGGAAGAGCTTCAAAAGCGACCTGCTCCACAGCCCTGGGAGCCAGGGATGGGGACTGCTGCCTGAGATGAACCCAGCAGGATTAGGGGACGTGGCAGAGCTCTGAGCGATGCAGGGGGAAGTACTCAGGAGTGGGGTTGTGAGCGATGATGATTTCCTATGAGAAAAGGAAAAGGGGGAGGCGGTGGATGTGCAGGGCGAAGGCAAGTGGAGTGTGCTGGGTTTCTGTGCTAAATTTTGCAGCTGTGACCTGGGAACATTGCCTGTGTTTATGCGAGTAGTCATACTTTCTGCAGGAGAATACACTGAGAGTTAAGATGAGGACACATGAAGTCTCCCAGGGCGTCTAATGATGTAAATTCCATCCCAAATAGTGCAGAAATTGGTGCCCAGTATGTAAAAGGTTTTCTTGTTAGCTTCAGGCACCTCTGGCTTCAGAGTGCAGGCAACTGGCATGAGCACAGGAGCCCCAGCACCTTGGTGGCAACCACAGCAGAAGACGGTGCCAAGGAACCCGCGAGCACACAGTGCCAGCAAGAGCAGGGAGAGGCGGGGCAGCAACAGCAAATCCTGGAGATCTGTGACCACTCATTTTCCTTGTGCTTTGTGTAGCTGGGGGTGGGCATGGTGAGAATGATTTGGATTTTATTTTTCAAAGCTAGGATTTGTCTGGTTGTTGGGCACAGATCTGTAAGGAGGAGAAGCTGGTTTTCATTGCAGAAAGCTCCCAGCGCTTTTGTGGGGTTGGTCTACCTTGCCCTGGCCCATTAGGTTGCGATGGCTTCTTCTTTGCTTCATGCTGGTGCTGGGGCATCACTGCCTGCTGGGCTGTGGGGTGCGGCCAGGTCCCTGCGACCTTTTGCAGTTGCTCTCTCACCTACGTGTTTTACAGACAGGAAATAATTGCTCCCTTTCTCCAATGAAGTCCTTTGGCAGTGACAAATGGGAAGTGAGGCTCCCACCTTCTGCAAACCTCTGGCTCCCCTAGGTGAGCTGGCATTTCCTCAGCCCTCCCTGAAAGCTCCTCTTGATGCACTCGTGCTGTATTCAACACTCACCTCGCTGAAGTGACCCAGCACATGAGTATGCTTCTTCAGTCTTTGCCTTGCCATTCCTTGGTTGCACCCCACCTGTTTTTTAGATGAACCCCCCTAAGTCTCTCTCTACTCTTCTTGGCTGGTCCATGGGAACAGCCAACCTATCTATGCCATTTTTCCCAAGAGGACCAACAGACTTCCCCAGAAGGATTCTTAACAGTAACACCTTATTGCCCAGTGGTGGCTGCACTTAGTTTAACTCCTTTCCCATATTACAAAGCAATTGCAGAGCAGAAGCTCCTGTTACAGCGCTTGGCCCCAGGGCAGTGGAATTCTGCTGGGGCATCTCCCCACTGCAGGAGCTACTTGCTGGGGAGCTAGGGACTGCCCATGTCATGGCAGCGCTGGAAAGTAATTGTGAGGCTCGTTACCACCGACCTGATAATGAGCCAGGCCCCCAGACGCAGGCGTGCTAATCCCATGTTCTCCCTGTGATATCCTGGCTACCTGTAGGGATGAGGGGATGTTTTGACCTGAAGATTCCAGATGGTTTATGGTGTGCCTGCCTGGTTCCTTCAGAAGGAATGTCAGGAGCCAGGCAGCTCCTCCTGGCACAGCTGGCCATGCTGGGAACAGTTCACCTGCACCAAGTGCTTGGGAGCATCTGGAGGCACAGCCAACCTCGGCGGTGCCAGCAGCAGCCCCAACAGGTCTGCATTAAGCTGGCGCCACCAGAACCGCAATGTTGCCCATAGGTTAGCAGTGAAACAGCTAATGGCTTCTGCCGCTTGACAAATGGCTCCTGACACAGCCGGGAGGCCGTCAGATTTCCCCCAGAGCGATTTGTTTTCCCCTTCCCGATGTGTTTGCGCTCGGTGCTGGTGACGTGCAGGGCAGTGCGCAGCTGCTCCCAAGGGATGCTGCTGCCGCTCCCAAGGGATGCTGCTGCTGCTCCCCGTGTGCTGCCTGCTCCGGGGTATGGGGATGAGGGGCACTGAGCCTGGCCCCGTGCACGCCCCGTGTTTAAAATCACACTGGCGTAGATGGAGCACTGCTGGCAAGCGCGTCGCTGCCGATTTGCCAGCACGGGGAGCATGATCGGAGGTGACAGCTGGGGAATGTGCAGAGAGGCAGTGTCTGGGTCCAATGAGCATCCCCCTTGCTGCAAAGCACTCAGCTCTGCTGCTGGCCTGGGTGTGCTCTGCAGAGCCCCAAGCTTCCACGGGGACCTGTTCTTAGCGAAAGATTGAAACTGCTGTGAGCTCCAGGAGGTTTTGTTGGAATCAGTACTTTTGGCCTCACTCTGTATGGTTAAAGTGATAACTTCAGTCATTTAAAAGGAAAACAAGCAAATAAACAGAAATCTCCAAGCAACCAAATAGCAAGACCTTGAGAACAGGACTGAATGAGATGCAAGAGACTTGAAGTTTAGAGCTGGGGTCAGTGCCTTGTTCTGGGTTTATTGTCCTGTGGGGAGGAGACAGGATGGTGCAGCATGGGTGCAGAGCCCTCATCACTCACAATTTCCCTGGGCCTTGCTGCCAAAGGAGGAGAGCGGGGCAATGCCAAAGCCTGTGGGAAATTAGAGCAGAGTTCCAGGCCCTGAAAGGCAGCGGCACTGGTCCTGCCCTGCTCCTGCTCCTGCTTCTGTCCTGTCCTGGCTGTGGCGGAGCTGGCTGGGCCTTTTCTAAGCAGCTCCTGTGTGGTTGGAGGGACAGGGTCTGCCTTTCACATCTCATCAGCTGTGCGGCTTGATTAATTCGGCTGTATGTTAAAAACTCTTGAAATTGGCCAATTTTGCTGAGGTTTAAAATAGATTATATCCATCTTCTAGCATCGGTTTTGCAAATAACCACTTGGCGGCTTCTTAAAATGTTAAAGATGGGGGATAGGCTGCACACTGCCAAGGAGAAGACATATTTAAAAGAGATAATATGTCTTCTGTGTAAGCTCAGATGAGGAAATAGATGTTTATGAAGCTCTTTAAAGCACGGTTATGTCAAGAGCAAGAAGATCACATTTGTTTTTCATTTGTATGCAAGGTGAAAGAAGGACAAGTGATTTTTTTCCTTCTCTGAACACTTTCACCACAGAAACTGGTGATGATTGCTGCAAGATGACCTGCCTGGGTCAAGGTGTTGTTCTGAACCTCAAGCACCTTTCACTGCCAGACAAATTCAAATGATTTGGCTTTGACAGCTTGGCAACACATCACCAGAACAAATAGGGAGGTGGAGGCAGAATATGCGAATGGCAGCTGCAAGGCAGCATCGATCCAGGCTTTACACGGCCCTGGGAAAGGCCAGCTGCTGCTTTCCAGCGCTCAGGAGCCTTTTCCATTGATTCACCTCTTATTTGGGTAATTGGCTTCTGCACATCAGGTCAGGAAGTGCATTAGAAGCTCACTCTTGCTTTTTTTCTCCTTTCTTTTTGGACAGTTTTCCTAGTTTTGAACAAAGGAAGAACTAAAGTTTGGGTTGGTGCTTGTTGCAGCAGGGTGAGTCCTGGGGCGGTGCTGGGGAGCAGGACACAGCTCAGCGCCAAGCTCCCAGCTGAGCTCCTCACTCTCTGAACCTCCTTAATTACCGCAGCTCGGATTCCAGCAGCCCAGATTTCCCCCATCTTCTTCTGAACCTTCAGGTTGCTGCGATGCAAAAGGAAGCCCCTTGGCAAAGGCAGCTCCTGAGCATCCCCCTGTGCCCTCGGTACCCACGCTGGGTTTTGGGGGGGAGGGGGGTTGGAGGAAACTTGTGCTGCCTGCACTCCATCTCAAAGCCATTGGCTGCAAATAGCTGTTTTGCCGCTGTGTTGTTGCATCAATTCAGAGAATTGTCAGCACCAAGCATCCATGAAATTGTAATGCCAGCTGCACTTTCATCAGTGCTGCTGCAAAATCTGATGCTGCCTTGGAGTATGTCTTTATTCCCAGTCTGACTCAGCTGCAGGAGGATCTTACAGTGGCCATGCTGCCTGCAGGCAGCACCTGTAGAATTCGTCTGGGGGTCAGGGGAACTTCCTGTACCTCTCTCCTCCCACAAAGCAGTGCAAACATCATCAGTGCAAATCATGGGGAAGCAAAGGGCTCTGTCATGTGTCAGTCAGACTGATCCACTTTGATAGCTTAAAATCACTGACTCAGCAGCCAGTGAAATACGCACGTATGTGTTCCATTCAGTAACAACTGATTAATTCACACAGCCAAAGCTTAAACACCTGCTTAATTGTTATTGACCTCACTGGGTATTGGACACAACTGCTTGCTGTAGTGAGACCAAAGGGGTGACAGCAAGAGCAAACGTTTCCACCTTGAGGCACCTCTTGTCTGACCTGTGCATTTTTAATGCAGCTTCACTGTGGGAATAATTGCAAGGAATGAAAGGAAGGTAAAAGCTTGGCTGTGTGCGTGTCTGTGGTGAAAGTCTCGTTAGTTCTGATGGGATAGAGATTGCACAGGTGGATTTGTCCCTAATTTAATTTTTTTTTTTTTTTTAAGGAAAAATGTAGGCAGCCACATGAAAAATTAAGGTGTTGTGCTGCATATATTGGGTAATTATAAAAGCTGACAAACATCATTAGAAAAACCTGTTTATTAAGCATGTGCTGGGAGAACTAGTGGTGTGCCTGGCACAGCTGAGGATGATGCTCTGGCTGCATCTCCCCCGGGCTCCTCAGTTACAGTTCCTAAATGAGCACATGTGGCATGGAGGAGCCGGGTGTTGTTGCCTTCAGGGTGCTCTGGTGCCACATCCAAGTGTCAGACACTGAGGGAGGTTCCAGGGCTGCTGCTTTTGGAGGAGTTGGTGCCTTGTGGTGCATTAAATAATTCAGAAGTAGTTTTGTTTGTGGCTGGAGTTAAAATGTATGTGTGAAATAAAGGTTTTCAATAATGAAATAAGGTAACAAAAAGTTGAAGCCATTATATGCATAATTAAAATGATTCATAACTATGTGTTCTTTATGTAGCTGCTTCAGCATCTCATCCAGCTTATTAGCCTGAGTGATCAGCTGGCTGGGATGCTGCACAGCCACCTGGGGCAGAGCCGTGGGCGATCCCTCGGGGACAGTGCTCCTGCCTGTGCCTTTTCCTCTAATTTCTGGTTTGGAGAGTGCGATACCATATGAAAAAGCAGAAAGGCAAAGTCTTAAAACTTTTTTATCATATCCTTTCATTATCATATTCCTGGTTTAAGGTGCCTGCAGCCTGTGGAGGGTGCACTGGGAGAATTTTATACATCCCATTATGAGAAACAGTAAATATCTCCTCCCTGTCTATTAACTAATCCACTTCTTGGCATGGTGCAGGGAGCAGGCACGGCACAGCAGTGCGTGCTGCTGGGACACCTCCCTTAGCAGCAGCCCTCCTGGGGTTTTCTGCTGTTCCTCACTCTCCATCCATTCATCAGCAGATGCCTTTAGCTGCCACATTCATCTCCTACTGTGGCTTAGGCTGGGTCTGGCCATGTCTGGAGCCATGGGCATTGCAGGGCAGCAGCTTCAACACCTCCTCATACTGAGGAGCCCTGGGGTTTTGCCCTAGATTTGGAGGTGTGGAGATTTCACGTGCCCTTCATCTGCTGTGTTCTTTCCCAAGTTCACCAGTCCAGAAAGTGGCAAGTCGGGAAAGGACGTGGCTTTGCAAGGAGAGCCCTGATGGTTCTAGGATCAGCACATCTCCATGTGTTATAGAACAGCACCAGGATGCACCATCCCAGCACCTCCTCCTCAATCATACCCATTTTGTTCATTCTGGTCTAGCTGTGAGTGTCCTTGCTGGGCGGGGATGCATGGTGCCCATGTCTACCTGTGCCATGAGGTTGGAGAAGGGGCAATCTGAGGAGCAGGCGCCCAGCAATATGATGTCTGTGTGGTTGGCAGCAGCCTGGGTGATAAATCCTGCCTGCTACCACTGTTAATGTGCCTGGGGCTGGCTGTGCTGAGTCAGGATCCCAAAAGAAATGCCCAGGCTGTAATTGCTCTAATCAGGTTCCAGTAGGACAGTGCTGCTGGTGGCTGCTCAGGAAGTGCACAGCAGCGGAGGTGTGGTTTTTGGTGATGCTGTATTGGTTTGGAAGAGCAGAACTAGGTTGGACTCTTGCAGTGGTGGAAGTGCCCTCAGTACTTGGGAAAAGTTCAGGTACTGGCTGCAGCTGGGCAGGTTCTGGTACCCCTGCATGTCCCATGGGAGCACAGCTCCCTCTGCTCCGTCCCCATGTCCCTGTGTCTGTGCTGCAAAGGGCAAATGTTCTCGGCTCCCGCCAGCCATGAAGCCACCAGCATAGGAGATGCTGCTTCTGGATGGAAAAATTCCTTCCTGGCAGTTGTCAGTCAGTAATTATGGCCTGATATATGTGAACCGATTTGATTTCTTTCTATTTTCCCCCATGCCATTATCTGGCTTTGTATGGCTTGAAATATTCTGATGGTCATAAAATTATCTTGGCCTTTTTAAAAGTCAATACTTGCTACTTAGTAAAACCATGAGCCTATGGGCTGGAAAAGATTCAAGTCTCGCTAGCTTGGCTAAAAGGCATTAATTCACAGAATATATACATAACAATGCTGGCCTGGCTTGCGGCGAGTCCTGCCTGCAAGATTTCTTCCCTTGTCTACAAGACAGACTTCAGACATTCTTCCCTTATTGCTTGGAAAGCTCAGCCTGATGGGAAGGTTGTCCAGAGCTGAGCAAGGTCTTTGCACTGAAGCAAGAAAAGAGATGGATCAAAACCCAGCACCCGGTGGCTAACACAGGGGCTGCGGGTGGACCCTCCCCTCCCTCAGCTGGCTCCTCAAAGGCAGCTGCAGCGAGCGCTCTGGTGCTGCTCTTCCTGACACGGGGGAGCTTTGCACCCTGGCCAGCATGCCCCTGCTCCAAGGTGCTGCCATCCCACTGGGCAAGAAACGTGCCACGGGGCAGGTACTTGCTGCCAAATCCGAGCCATTTGGGGCATCTCCGTGAGATCTCAGTGAAGGTGGCCAGCCTGCTGCCTTCCTGCAAAGCTGAAGGAGCTGTGGCACCCGCTGCAAGGGAGTGCTGGGAGAGGTGGGGAGATGTTCCCGTTCCTCCTCTCATGGGAGAGCTGGGACGTCCCTGGGTGTGTGAGCTCCACTCTCGCTGCCACCCACAGCACCAGCCAGAGCCAGGCTGGCAACTTGCCTGCAAGCAGGAAGGAGAAGGAAAAGATCACAAAAGGTATTCACTGAAGAAAGAGAAGAAAGAAAAAGGAAAGCCTCTTATGAGTCCCCACTCGCAGCTTGCCCACACAAATCTGGCTTCTTGCTGGAAATCCACAGGACCCTCTCGCATGCAATGTGATGGGCAATAATGTGAAAGCTTAAACTCGCATGAAATTCAGGTTTTACATTTTTCTTTGGTTATTTTGCCAAATAAAATTAACTCAGATTAATAGCTCAATCACTGAAATTAGCCTTCCTTTGAAAGTCACATCCCTCTGGGAAGGGGCTGTGTCCTCTTGCTGCTGCTGGGTTTTACTTGGGGACAGCTGCCTACTCCAGTGGGTTAATTGCACCACAGCAGCAGACCTGCTCACGCTGAGTCTACGTCCTTACTGTGGAGGAAAGCAAGAAATAATGTCTGCATTGGTGGCTGTGGCTTCCTGTAGGGAAAAAAAAAAAAAAAAAAAAAAAAAGAACAAACCAGCCGGTTTGTTATCATGGCTAGACAGGTCTTGGTGTCTAACCTGCTTAGAGCTGTCTGAATACTCCCTATGCTCCTTCTGCAGGCTGGATATACACCAGATGTACCCCAGAACCTCTTCTCAAACACAGATTTGGGTTAGCTGGAAAGGTCAAATTGTCATGCTCCCTCTGTTAAAGAGGAAATAACACTTATTTACTGGTGTTTTTATAGCTCTCCTGTGCTGGCTGCAGTCTGAGCACAGCAGCACTTTACCTTTCCCAAGTAAAGCAGGAGGGATTGAAATGGAGAGAAGCAGCAAGGACTCACCGCACTCTTCATTAAAGAGAAGGTCACCACCCGCATTGCGCAGCAAGCCTGTTGCACGGTCAAGGCAGAACCCAAGCCCAGCAGAACCCAGTGCTTTGCTTTATTCCCTCCAAGGGCCTCCTTGTTCCACCTTTTTTAACCTTTCTAGCAGGTTTTGCTGGCCTCTCTCCATAGCAGTGCCCAGCACTGTGTCCCTGAGCAGCAGCGTGCTTGCTCTGCGGCTGCAGAATGATGCTGGTCACCTCCTTGCTCATGGTTCAGCAGGAGGTGGTGTTGTCCTTGTGGTGCATAGGGCAGGAGATGTCAGGCCTGGAAGCTGGCTTCCATATAGTTAACAAATGGTACGTGATCTATAGGGCAGCACGCTCAGCATGCGGGGGCACGCTGCAAGGAGCGTGGCCGCGCTGGTGGCGGGATGCAGATGGTCACTGTGACACTTTCAATCAAATGCATTGACAGAGCCTGTGTCATGAAGCTGAGGCAGTCAGAATATATGGGCCTTTAAAGAAAAAAATGGGGGGAAGAAAAAAAGGGCAAAACAAAGCTGGCGTGATTAAATGTATCCAATTTAGCAGATGGGATTTCTGCTTTGCCATGCAGGCTGGTTGTTCAGGCTGTCTCTGCCTTTCACGTTCACACAACAGTGCAAAGGAACTCTCTGTGTAATGAGTCTGGTTGGTATCGGATGTCACAAGCGTGGTTCCTGCCAGAATAGATCTGGGGAAGGGACTGGGGAGTGAATTTCCCCATAAATCCTGGGCAGTGCACCAGCTGCTTGAGGCTGTACATCCCGTCCTGCCATCAGCACCAAGTGGAATGCACTGGTAGCAGTGATCCGACAGAAGAGCCCATCTCCTTGCTCTCCTAAGGCACTAAAAACAAAGCCTGTAATACCGTGGCCGTTGCTGGGGGCTAAGGAGATTTGTGTAATTAGATGGGATCTCCTTAGCTCTATCCCAGTGTGGGGTACTTGCTGGAAAGCCAAAATCCCTTAATTTCAGTATCTGTCTGCCACTGCAAGTAGATCTAATAGGTACGTGAAGTCTGGCTGTTTATGTGGAGAAAGGTGAAGGATGCCTCCAGCTGTGTCAAGCTGTATCCACACCATGGAGAGGCCACAGAAGACTGGGGATGTTTTCCCATTAGAGTCCTTTTAAATATGTAAGTTTTATAATCTTTTCATTTCATCATTTGCCGCGCAGCGGGAGAGAGATGATCTCTGTGCATAAATGTGCCGATTTCCAGCCATGCTGGGAAAGGGATGTGCGGAGACACAGGCTGGAGGATGGGGGGGGCAGGCTCATTTGTCACAAGCCTGGAGCATAAAATCACAGGCACTGGCCTTAATTTGCGCAATGGCACGAGCAGGGTGGCAGCAAGTGGGGACACTACCATCATTAAGATCAGAGGTGAATCCAAGGCATCGCGCGGAGCTGGGACAGATGGCCATCACGTTGGGAGAGGGCTCGTTTGTGTGTCAAGGCTTCAGATTGCCCCTCATCCTGCAAAGGCAATGCGAAAAATAACACAGATTTGAAGGAGGAGTTAGGCATCCCTTGGGAACATCATCCCAAACTGCACAGGGCACATCGGGTTGGTTCGTCCTTCAGCACACAGCTACCCAGTGCCCTGTCCATTCAGATAGGCATGAGTCACAGCAACAATATTTTGTACCTGTGTTCTTCAAGGGAACATTAAAAGCCACTAAAATATTATTTATTGTCTGCAGCCAGAGTCGGGTTTTGCATAAACCATCGCCTCTTGAGGGATGACTGATGTGCTGCTCAGCCGATGCCGTTGCTCACTGCAACACCTCAGAGGCTTCTCGCTGCTCCTGCTTGGAGCCAGGAAGACGGACACCTCATTAGGGACATTGCTGTTCACGTGGGACGCTCATCATTCTTTGCACTTGATGCTCAGTCAAGTCCAGATCCCTGCCCTCTTCAATTTTAGGAGCACAAGGATCCCTTTTGCCTGCTGCTCTGATTTGCACCAGGGATGTAACATAAGGAACTGGCTTCAGCCCTGGACAAGAGCATGGAGATGGTCCTGAGCTCCCCTAAATGCCTTTGCTTAATTAAACTCTCTCTCTGCACCCTGACCTGTCTTTGTGGTACACAACTGGCACATGCACTTCCCTCTACCTCCAATAATTGTGGTCCTGATCTTCCCCAAAGGCAGACAAACCTTGCAGTGCACAAACTGAAGCTCCTACCTACATTTCTGACTATCAGCATTGGGTAAAATCCATGCAAAGCTCTGCTACCAGCCCATCCCTCAGCGTGGTGCAGGTACGAGCTGTGTCCCCAGGACCTGATGGTCTTGGGCAGCAGCAGGCTGCTGTGCACAGCTGGATGGGAGTGCACAGGGCAGGGCCTAAGCCTCCTTGGCTCCCTGTCTCACTCTGCTCTTACGGGTGGGCTGCTTGCTGCTCTCTGCCCAGCTGCAGCGATCTGCTACGTACACAAGTGGTGCTGTGTGACTTGGTACAGCTCACAGTGCCTGAAGAGACAACAGGGTGGATAGACTGGCAGATTTGTCACTAAGTAAATTAGCGTTTGGGGAAGCGCTGGTAAAAGCAAGTTCTGTGTTGCAGGGTTTGGCTTTTTTTGCCAAAACTGGGTACTCTATAATTTTAATCGCTTCAAGAAGGGGTAGAAACTGTGGTTTTGTTTTGCTTCTGCTTTGTTCTGGTTGCTTTCTCCAGAACTGCTTTAGTCCCAGGTCATAATTAACACAAGTTCTCACCAGAAGCAGGGCCTTCCTGGTAGCCATAGGAAAATGCCCTGGACTAGTGAGAGCAGGTTAAATTATTCTTTTCAGTTAGCACGTTTTAATAATTCAAGAATTTTTGTCATGTTTTGCAAATTGTACAACATTTTGTAGTGATTCAGGGGTCTTTTTTATCTCCCTCTGTCCAACGGGCAGCTTCTTACAGCTCCTCCAGCCTGTGGTTGCTCCTGAAGTACTTCTGAAGAGTTCCTGTTGTTTTCACCTTAGGGCTGGTCACCTGAGGACTGCAATACTACTGCTTCCTTTTGATTTAATAGCCTCACTCCTGAGTGGGAGACTCCTTTTTTTTCTGTTCAGCAGTTGCCCACAGCATCAATAATTGTTTGAGACACTTGTACAGCTAATAGAAAGAGCCTGTCAACAAGAAAAGCTCATTGTAATACTGCTGTTGTAAAGAGCTTGTGGAAGCAAAGCCAGCCAGGTAGCAAATGTGTTTGCTCTTCTTTTTTTCCTGTAGTCACATAGATCCAGGGACAAGAGACATAAGTGAGCTTAATTCCTTCCCAAATGGATGCTCTATTTCACACCCCAGCAAAGCTTCTGATTTATTGATTTCTTCACGTCACAATATTTTCTTTGCTAAAAACTAAATGGGAGGACACAACTAAGACCCAATATAAGAGCTGCTGAACTATATGCAGCAATAGCAGCTGCTGGCAGCCCGTGCATCAGACCTAGCACACAGCACGGCGATAAGAGCTTTTGAATTCCCATTTTGCAGAGAATTTCTGCAATCTCTCGAAGGGAAAATCGAGCCACACTATGAGCATATTTAAGCAGGCAGTCTATGTCCTGAGGTTGTCCTGAAAACCAAACCTACCGAGACACAGGGAAGTGGGCAGGAAGGAAAGCACTGATCTTATAAGTAGTGAATGGAGCAGGGGTGTGCAACTGGGTGGATTTATCAGGGTGTGGCTCCTGTAAATGAGGAAATAGAAAAGCCATGCTGGAGGTGCAACTCTGATGCCTGGGATGGAGGCTGGGAGTGAGGACGTGGATGGCCAAGGCAAACTGGTGTCAGCGGTCGTGCTGCAGAAAGTCAGCTCTGGAGTCCATCCTGGAGGAGTCATTGTCCTGGTCAAAGATCCAATAAATGGAGTTAGGGAGAGATTGTTTTGATGTATAACAGCCTGCTCAGCTAGCTATCAGGCGCGGTTTGTTTAATGACTGAAACCAAAAGAGCAGGAGCTCATCTCGGGGAGGCCGGCAGCGAATACAGATGAACGCCATCGTGCTCTCAATGCGCCATTGACTTTCCCTGTGCACTGCCAACAAATGTGCTGTGCGGGTCCAATGAGACGGACAGGCTCGTTAAACAGTGACGGGACCTCTAAAGTCACCCCGTAGGAGAGCCTTGCTGCGTATTCTCACTTTGCTAAAGAGCAATTTGTTCTTCTTTTAAAATAATTCATCACTCTCTTGCTCATCTTGGTCCCAGTCCAGCTGGAGGATGGAGAGTGTTTGGGAGTTTTCTGTGCTGTCTGCCGCGGTGATGTCAGCGGCCCAGCACCCAGCCCTCGGGAGGCTTGGAGCTGTTAATTACATGTCCCAACAGCTGTGTGCAGAGAAGAACCAAGGAGAGACATGATGGCAGAGCAACTGTCCTGGCTCGGGTGGTGGAGGATCTCGAGGGGGACGGTCCCCATGGGCAGGGGACAGCAGCTGGTCCCTGCCAGCCTCCTGGTGTGCGGAGGAGACAAGGAGGAGTGCGGGGAGGAGAAGTGCTCCCCGCTCCCTCAGTGCATCCCCAGCAGATGTTTCCTGAGGAGCGTCTTCCAGCTGGCTCTGCTTGTCCCTGGCTGCTCCAGACTCTGCTGAGTCTTGTGCAAATCCATCCAGGAAAACATGGATGTTCCTGTGTCCTGTGCCCAGAAAGCCCTGGATTTGCAAAGTCTTGGCCTGGATTTTTCTTTGTACAGAGAAGATGTGATTTCAGGGATGGGATGACCTCACGCCTTGACTGATTTCCCTGTGCTGAGCAGGGAGGATTCTCCCCTGCCTACGTGTGGACAGCAGCAGGGTACACGAGGAGGAGACTTCTCCTGGGTTCCCAAATGCTGAAAGAAGTGCATCTGGTGACGTTTCATTTAACTCATTTGTGCTGGGTCTGGAGTTAGATTTGATGCAGCCTCACCCATGGGGAGCTCATGCAGCCTGGTGCTGAGGCGAGCTGACGTGACATCGGCTGCACCGTGCAGGGAGCCCTTCACAAGTGACGTTCAGTGACAGCTTGTGTAGTTTGGAGCTGTTTTTGTAGCAAGAGAAAAGAATGCTGATTTGGTCAGTTACCTAGCATCCCAATGCAGCTCGATGGACTATTAAATTTTCTTCTTTTCCTTTTCAAATAACTAATTGGCAACAAGGATGTTTCACCATGACAGGCAGCATTATGCAAAACTATTTAATTTAAAACAAACAGACAAACCAAAAAAAACCTATTCTGATTGAAACTCTTTTTTTTTGATGGTCCTGAGGAATTTCAATTACACAAAATTTTTTCTTTGCATGTAATTATTTGGGATGTGATGAAAAACCTCCGGTGTTTGAAAAACCTCAAAAAAGCCTGGTGTATTAAATCTCCACAAACGAAAATACACTTTTAAATTGAAAATAAAGAATAACCTGTATTTTGTTTTTACATTTTGTCAGTTTTTCTTGCTCAGGAAAGAAACATAAACCAGCTCTAGTAAACACTGCTACGCTATTCTGCCTGCCTTGTATGGATGGGAATTGATTCTTTGATCTTCAGTTCAAAGAGGTTGAAAACACTGTTTGTTTGGTCTGCAGAGAATCTATTTCTGCTTCTGCAGCATCTCTTGATTATCTCTGGGTTTGTAGAAAGGTGCTCAGGATGCATCCAAGCAAAGGGACTCTGACAACCTGTGTAGCACCCACTGCAGCCGGGAGGCCGTTGGCTTCCAAACCCAGACTGCCTGATTTTGTGCATGCGTTGTTTGCACAGCGTTCCTTAAAGGCCAGGAGAGTTGCTCTCCTTCAGGCTCCTTAATGAGCTGGATGTCCCATGCCTGACGTCACCAAGCGATGCAATTTGTCCGCTACAGCACTGGCCGAGCAGCCCCCTGTCTGCGGGAGCTGGAGGCTCTGGCCTTTTGCAATGCCGAAGTTGTTAACCTGAGCGAGCCTTTAAAGCAAGGGGAGGGAGAGGGCATCGTTAGCAGCTGCATTACCTTCCACCCTGGACTCTGTGCACAGTGAATTAAAAAGCTGTTTGGATGCAACCGACTCCTCCAGCATGAGCTAATGGAACTCTTCCCACAGTTCAGAGGTGGCAGCAACCGGAATGCTAGTTCTAATTCAAACGGCAGTTTTTCTCCTAATGAATTAATCAGCTGATCGTGTGCATACAATAGCTCATTAGAGAGTTACATGTCAACTTTTGGAAGAAAATTATTGGCTTTACGTGGCCTGGAGGCTGTTGCATCACAGGAGCACGCTCCTTGGAGTATTGCAGCACCATATGCGTTGCTCTAATTAATGGGTGTTGTTCCTTGGGTAGTTTGATCTTGTGAAAATTACTGTAAAATTTAAATACTGTAAACCATTGAAAACTTGGAAGAAAAACTCAAGCATCCAAAAGCAATTTGCCTTTAATCTAACTTTCAGTGGTGGTGATTTTTTAAAAAAATTTTAAAAGCTTCCGCCCTATTTAACGGTATCAAAGGAGATAAAGTGAAGTGTAATTTGGAAATTAGTTCCGGATGTTTGAGTTGCAGCTTTATTTTGGTGATCTGGGCCATTAACTTGGTGAACAGTGTGTTTGGCTTTTCATCCCCCGCGCAACATGACGCTAGCAGCATCCCATGCCCTGCAGTCAGCGATGCCCATGCCACTTGTCCTGGCTGAGCTTGGGCAGGGCGAAGGGGTAGCTGCATCCCACTCTTCCAAAGTACATGAAGGCATAAAAATTAAAAGCATATATTTATTTTTGCATATTGCTGAAGCAGTGGAATGCTGCTTGCAGGGTGACTAATGGAGGTGTGAGTTGAAACAAAATTTCCTACTCTGGCATGGATGAGGAGCAGAGGGAGCTGGCCTGGGGAGGCAGAAGCTGGTGCAGAGCTCATGGCACGCAGTGGGGTCTGCAGAGGGGCTGGGGCAGTGATGGGTGAGGCAGGAATAACGATCCCTGGAAACTCCGCAGGATTAAGGCTGTTTCTTCCTGTATGCAGTACCAAGACCCTGATTTTTTATTGGCTAAGTTTTAGAAACATGGCTATTATAATAATGCAAGAGAAGGCAGAAGCATGGAAATGGCTTGGGCAGAGTTTTTCATTGTCCTGATTTTGCTGTTTATCTTGTTTATGCTGTCCTCGTTATCCTGAACTATTTTGTCTTCTTGTAAACACCAACCTAACACCCTTAAGAAGAGCTCTTTGAGAAGAAAACTTGCTGATGAAGTCTTTTTTTTTTTTTTTTTTTTTTTAGTGCAAAGANCCTGTGGCAGTTGAACGAGCCCATCAGCTTATATAATATTAATATTTGTAAAAGCAAACTTACAGAGCTCATAAATCTTCCATAAAAAAGGGACAATATCTACATCTATTTCAAAATGAAGCAGGTAAGTAGGTTCTAGGACAAAGGGGTATTGATAAAAAGGAAATGGAGATATGACAGAAATGAAATTGCCATTTTAATCTGAAAATTGGCTCTGTATATGTGATACCAAGGCTTCACTGCTGCTGCAGTCAGCCTTTTTCTCATTTTGCTCTGGCCCAGGAGAGCCCCTGTCCCTGGATGCTTCCACAGCAGCATCTCCCCCTGCTGCTCAATTCAAAGTGCCTGAGGAGCAAAGATGTCCAAATTGCAGCAGGTCTTGTTTGCAGGGCAGAGGAGAACTTCATGAGCATTTTTACCAAGTTTGTGCCTTCTCAAAAAATAAATTACATTAAAATTCTACAGTTTCAGCTTCTGCTAACTGTGTTTAGTGCATGAAACAGGCCTTTTCCCATCAGGCTCTGCTACAGCAACATGGAGAACCCAGACGAGGAAAAAATGATGCAGCTTATTTTTAGCCAAGGACATGAGCAAGCAGACATGCACACAGGAATTACGCTGTTGTGTCATCACCAAGGCAGCCATTTTCAAAGGTGCAGTGTCAGGTACGATATCTCTTATGGGGCATCACCTGCCCCATAAGACACGCGATGATGGCTCTGCCCACCTGGGACACCACAGTAGCCGTCCTTGCTGCTTGCTTGATCCTAGCTCGCTTTGGAACTGGAAGCTGCCTCAGTTACCCTCTGTCTGAACCTCCTGGTGAAGCAAGTTTTTCCCTTCTCAAAACAGGGAGTTGCTGAAGCTGCCTCTCCTCATGGAATTAGGTCAATTTATCCAACTCAGCACATTTTTAAGGAGATGTTTTATTGTGTCAACTCAGGCAAGAAATGTATTTAAAGGATTTTAGCATTCAGCTCAAATCAGTTTTTCATTTAAACATTTTATGCTAATGAGAGGAAAAAATATTTTTTTAATTAAAAAAAAAGGCTGAAATAAGTAGTGAATATGTTAAAGTTATCTCAGTGGAAGGTGTTTTCAACCTTTTCATTTATGAAAGTTCATGAGTTTAGCTTTTCTCCTCATTAAGGACAAGAATATATCTGAGAAGCTTTCACAGGGCACACATAATTAGCCAGACAGCTCCTGCTGGTCTTTCTCACCTCTTAGTCCAGCTGATTTTTCCCTAATGAAATTTTCTCCCCCAGCAAAGGTAGGATGTGGAGGTTCAATATATTCAACGTACCAAGAGAGAGTGGGCTGGCCAGGACCTTACACTGGTAAAGAGGTGAAGGAGAGCGATATAGCAGAGGTTTATAAAACTGTTACTAAGGTGTAACAAACATGATGGTCTTGATGAAAGCCACAAGCAAGAAAATCAGTGCTTGCAAGGTGTATCAGAACAAGCGGTGTCTGTCTGATCCATATGTCTTTTCTTGAGAGCTCTCCCTTTTGCTCTGGGGTGTGCAGCTGTGTTTGTGCTCCTTTTGTTCATTTGGGCCAAGAAAGAGGCAAAGTCCTGCCTGTGGGCTGAGCAGCAGGCCCGTGGGGAGCCCTGCTGCCTCACACACAGCCAGGCCTTGCTTTCTCCAGCCTCCTGCTGCCTCCTTCTCCAGGAGGGAGGCACAGCTGAGCCCCGCACATCTCCAGGGCACAACGGCTCTGCTGTCCTTAGAGGAGAAATGACACCCTCTCCACGGCTGGGAAGAAACCGAATCAAACCCCAATTCTCAACTGATGGGCCATTTGCAGCGCTCCACGTCACAGCCGATTTCTCAGGAGCAATCAGGAATGAATTGTGTCTCTAATTTCTGTCACAAACGTTTTTGCAATGCAAAGGGACAAATAAGAGCAGGGAGAAGAGAAATGAGAGCCAGGCCTGGCCGTCAGCCTGAGAGTGAGGGGAGGCTGCGATGCCCCAGTGTGTTCCTACCAAGGTGGTCACTAGCGGGGTTGTGCTGTGAAACAAGATAACCTGCTGTTAACGACACATGACCTTGCAAAAATAAGGCAGCCATGAAAGAGTGAGGAAGAAGGAGAATTGCCAATGAGAAACCCAACACAGGAGGCTGCGCTGCCCAAGGGAACCCGTGGTGCCTTGGCAAGCAAGGGGGGATCAGTCATGAAGCTTTGTATGTGGGACGTTGTGCAGTGGGGTGTGCTGGAGCAGGGCTGGGGATGCAGTGGCATTTGGGATGGCTCTTGTAGGCAATGCTGAGATGAGAGTCTCAAGTTTTAGTGATAAGCATATTCTGACTCTTGGCACTGATGTGACTGCCATAAATTTGTAGTGTATTGACCACAGTGAATGTGGAGATCGATATCAGTCTTCGAGAGGCTCAATGGATCCATGCTTCTTTGATACAGATAAAGAAAATAGAGAGCAGGTGTTTGTGGTGTTCTCTGCACGCGGTATTGTTCTCTACTGCTCCTTCTGCGCGGTAGGAGATATCAGCGAGTAGGAAGGCAAGGAAGGATTTAGGAGGATAATTCACCAGACATTTAAAAACCAGTTGTAAGAAGGAGATTTATGGTATTATTTTCATCAGTTTGGGGCTGAAAAGAGGAAAAGAAAGATCTTCATAGAAGTGTGCAGTCCCCTGAAAGATGAATTCCTACTAAATAGCAGTGATTTCATGAGGCGCTCGTGGCAGCGTGATGGCAGGTGCGCAGCTGTGCTGACTGAACATATGGGCCCACATACCCATCGTGGGTTGTGGGGACATTCTTGTGGTTCACGTTGGCTGCTGTCCCCAGTTTTAGGGATTTTCTGGTTGGTTCTAATCAGAACCCTGCTGAAGTTCAAGGGGAAATTCTGCACCCCTAGCCTCAGGCTGCACTGAGAGGACTTCAGAGCTGATGCCAGCTCAGAGTGGTGGCAGCCCCATCCTCTCCCTGTAGGTATGCTCTCATCCCCTCTCCATGCTCCTTCCTGCAGCAGGTTCCCCCTGAGTGCTGCCAGGGAATAAAAAGTGCCAGTGTGACCCCATGGGGCAGAGCCATGCTGCTGCCATTATAGGGGATGGTTTGCAGCTGGCTGGGAAAATGAGATGTCAGCACTGGAATGCGTGAAGGTCACTGAGTCCCACTGCTTAAGCAGTGTATACAGATCCATGGTGACACCTTCATTTGCTAGCAGGGACCGTGCTGTTCAATAGGGAAGCCAGGTGTAAATGTGTAAATGGGAATGGTATTTCCAAGCAGAATGGGCAGGACCTTCAGCATTCCACTCGCTATGTACATATTTCTCTCCTTCCCTTCTCTCATCCCCCTTCCCTTCTGTCTCAGGACTGGCTGACGAGATTTGGGTATCTGCCTCCTCCGGACCCTGTCACAGGACAGCTGCAGACACAGGAAGAGCTGACCAAAGCCATCACAGCCATGCAGCGCTTTGGGGGACTGGAAGCAACGGGGGTCCTAGGTCAGTGGGTGGCATAGGGACAGGGGGGCACGGGGACGGGGAAGAGTGGCTGGGTGCTGCTGCGCTGCTGAGATGCTGAGCTGCCGAGCAGCAGAGTCCCTGGGAACCCACACGTGTCTGACAGCTGGCCCGGTTTGCAGCTGGAAGAGTAATTACATGGCTCAGGTGCTTTGTTGCCTTGTGCTTTCAGCAACCTGAGGCAAGCAATTATTTCACCAGACCCCCACACCCTTGGGGTGCTCCTGTCATGCTTAAAATAGCTTAAAAATAGCTCTTGATGTGTTCAAAGAGAAAAAAAAAGACAGAGAAACTAAGGCTGATAGGTTGTTCTGTTCAAAGCCTTAATTGCAGTCTCAATTTGAGTTGAATAAAAATCCTGATCAAACTTCTGAATTTGTGTAGGGAGTGATCTGGGTTCCCCACCAGCAGGGTACAGCGCAGGGAAGGAGGATGATGGCTCTGTCACTGCTGTTTGGTGACCACATATACCTGGGGTGCAGCAAGCCCAAAGCCCCCCAATGTCCTCACTGAGGACAGGAGAAAACCAGATTTATCCCAGTGGTGGGAGGCTCCCTGTCTGCCCTGGGGCTGCCGTTGTCCCTGTGTAGTGCTGCCTGGCCGCAGCCATGACCTCCCGCTGCTGGCTGCACTGCTGCCTTGCCACCACCCAAGAAGACAATTAGAGAGAAGATGCTAATTATCAGGCTCGTCTCTGCACAGCCTTTGCCAGCCCCTCTGAGTAGCCAGTGCCACTTGAGCAGCTGCAGCCCATGTCCCCATCACAGTGATGCTGAGACTTTCCCCTCTGCTCCTAATTAAGTGTTTGCAATTATTTTTCCTCCTCCTTATCACAGGCTGCAGGAGGCCTGGGAGCAAGATTGTGCTTTCTGTTGCATCTGTGTTTGCTGCATGGGAAGGGATGCTGGAAACCAGACTCATGGGTGGGCTCAGGTTTGCTCCAAAAACCTAAAGGTTTAGGTACAGAGATGAAGCCAGTTTGAAAATCAGTGAACCGGTGTGCCTGTGTTTCAGCTGGTGAGAACAGGGACTTGAAGAGTTTGTTTGGTTTTTAAAAATAAATATGCAATATGAACAGTTGCCAAATGAGCTCCTAGCTTAAGAGGGATATAATCTACTTACATAAGAATGTTTCATGGCTTTTCCAGGGGAATAATGGGCAATACATGGACAGAGAGAATAATTTGCACTAACAGAATAGCTAGCACTTAACACAGCTGGCAGTGGGCTTGGCAGCCATGGGCTGGCCATCATCTCCTCTTGCCCCTGGGCATCCCCAGCCAGTGGGTGCTCAGAGAAAACATGCCTTTTGCCCAAACTGATGCCTCCAGGAGGTGGCTGCCTTAGTATTTTTTAACCCAGGTTGCACTTTTCCCATTATACCCATCTTTTCCTTTTTCTCTGCTGGCAGACGAGGCCACGCTGGAGCTAATGAAGACCCCTCGCTGCTCTCTGCCAGACATGGCTGGCCCGGCAGCCAGGAGGAAACGGCACACACAGGCTGTGACCAAGTGGAACAAGAGGAACTTGTCCTGGAGGTAGGAGCTCTCACCTTTGGCCATAGGACCCAGACCTACATGACCATGGGCTGGCAGAGGCGGGGATTTGGCCAGCGGATTAGCTGGTTGCTTTTTGCTGCATTGCAGCGTAATTTCTCATGAGTTCATTGGGACTTTGCATTCTCTCAAGCAGCTGCTACAGATTTGGCTTGGCACAAATCAGTCTTTCCATCTTGGTCTTTTTATCACCTGAGACCAAGCAGTGGGAGCATTTTCTGGATAATGGAGGCATTTGGTATCTTTCTTCTAGCTCTTGCCACAGGAGAATATTTTTCCCCTAAAGCCATTGAGCAATGTGTTTGGATTGCTGGCCCTGCAAAATGCAGAGGTTTAGTTCTGCCCCTGTATGCAGGCTGCAGGTGAGGAAATAAGCATCCTCTTCCTCACTGTCCCACCAAGACCTGTGCTTTCTGGGACTCCTGTTTCCTCCCTTGAAGCCCTTGCATGGCAGCAATTGCTCTCTCAAGAACTGCTGGAGAAAACTGGGTGCCCTGAGGTCCTGAAAACACGTGTGGCATGGCATGGGTAGACCTCCTCATTAATAATAAACTTCCCTTTGATACTGATGTAGTGCCCAGAACTAGTACACCTCCCACCACAGGGACAAATCCTGGCTCGGCTGTTGCTGCTGACAGATGTGACCTCACCAGGGGCTGGGTCCTTCTGGTGGACACAGCGCCAGAATACACCCAGCCCCAGCCCTGCTGAGAGGCTACTGCACAGATTGCCATAAAAAAAGCTTTTACGTCTGAGGGGATTTTATATGTCTGGTATAAAAATTCCATCTCCTGACAAACTTATTTCTGCTTTTTTTCCTTTCATCCTTTCCGAGATCTTGGCTCTTGTTCAAGGCAGGGTTGTGTTTTATGGCTGAGGGCTGCATAAGCCAATAGAAGGCTATAGCATTATAGAAACTCCAGTATGGTATTTACACCCAACACTTCAGATTAAAATAGCTTTTTTGAAACTGCCATGAAAATCTGCCAATAGAGACATAAAATTTTATGTGCTTACCTTTTATGTATTGATTGAAGAGTTTTAAAAAAAAAAAAAATCAAACAAAACCAAACTCTATTATGCCATGCCTTTAAAAGGTGAAGAAAACCTGAACAATTGTGAGGCTGGGATAAAGGGGTAAGCAAAGCTTCCCACGAGATTACCCTGGTGTTCGCAGCCTGGTTTTCCTTTGCTAATTCTGCTTTTTTGCTGCTGGCTGTGTGTGGCAGAAAGAGCTCCCAGCCAACATCTCCATCCCTGCCTGGGCACTCTCTCAGCACAGCAGTGAGTGATGCAGGAGGGAGGTCCCCAGTGGGGTCCCCACTGATGCCTGTGGTGTGCCTCATGTCACACTGAGCTGTCATGGGTAGCACGGTGTTGGGGCCGTGGCTGTGGCTGCAAGTGTCCACCCCATCTATTGTCGCCTCCTCTCCCCTCAGAAAAATCAATTTGGGTTTATCAGGCAATCCATGGCCTGCTGTGCTTGCTAGTAAGGAGCATTTATTTTATTCCTCTGTACTTTCAGGGCTGCGCAACATGAAGGAGTGCTTTCATTAACCAGCAATTGATTTCTCATACATCCCGAATACTCTTTCACTTTTTCCTTTCTGAGGCAAAAACCCAAAAAGGAACCCAGAACTCAAAATGCAGTTGGTGCAGTTGGCTCTCCATAGCAGCCAGCCAGAGCAACCCTCTCTGGCCTCTGCTCATTAACTAGCTTGGACCTAAAATCAGTTTGGGATAGGACAAGGGAAGGAGGAGATACGAGGGACACATGACTGGCAGCAGCTGGAAACTTTCTTGATCCAGAGCCTGCAGCCCCAGCAGGGAAGGGATTTGCAAAGTTGGCACAGAGCAGGGGAAGGTGGGGACTTGGGGTGGGATGGAGGAGCTGACACTCCTGGTCTCCCATCCTGACACCCTTGGTGCCTTTCTGGTGGCTTGGGGACCATCTGGAAGAAGGAAGTTTCTTTCCAATTACTCAAACCAGGCTTTTACCCAAGACTGGATCTCTTTAAGGGGAGTCTCGGTGGAGTTAACATCCAAGAAGAAGGAGTGTTGCTTTCCACTGGGTACCTCAGCACCATTTGCTAATAATAATAATAATAATCAGGGTGGGAGGAAGCTTATTTAGCCCTGTGTGCATCTGTATTGTGCTGTAAACGTGCCTCCTGTTCAGTGGAACTGGGTATCGCAATGCCAACAAAGGTCCTGTTGGTATAATAGCCTTCTCCTAACCTCATTGAAAGCAATTAGCAGAGCTCCTGCAATCAAATCAGGTACTCAATTGAAAACCCTGATGAGATTCTCTTGAAAAATAACAATGGTAATGAATAAAGGATGGAGGGGTTGTTCATTTACACCTGCAGCATGCTAATAAAAAGGTCAGCTCAGAGGTGCAGGACCTTCTACAAGAAGCAGAGTAAGTGTTGATCCTGTTTCTGCTTTAATCTAATGTTTCTGGAGTCAGGGAATGGAATGCATATTAATAATGTTTGTCTATTTAGACAGAGCTTTTCATCCACAGTCCTTTTACAAGGGAGATCAGGTTTGTTGTCCTCATTCTACAGCTGCAGAAGGTCAAGCGGGGCTTGAGGAGGGAAGAGTAGATAATGTCCCCAAGTCTGAATCCTTGCCCTGGGCACCACAGTCTTGGAGAGATCTTAATTCCTGGAATAAGCAGGGTGTGCTTTATGCATGTAATTACTTGTTCCGAAGACATAAAAACTGCAAAGGTTTTACTTGAGCCCGAAGGACTCTTTTGGAAGATGGAGATAGTTAAGGGATATCACGAAACTGGGTAAACTTTTTGTATTGTGGAGGTTCACAATGGCGCTTTACATTACAGCAGTATCAATTATATTCTGCGGTATTAGTGGGGAACCTGTTCTCCACCCAGTCATATACAGACTCCTCTGTAAATAAAAAGTTGCCTGGAAAGTGTTTTTTCTAATCCCCCACTCATGCTGTTTCTATCACTATACTGATCACTATACTGTCTTCCTTACAAGTGTGTTCTGTTTGAAGTCCTGTGATTAAGCGGTGCTACACACATGCAAACAAATTTACTTTATTATTGAAGTTCTCCCTTTGCCTGGAGATAGCAGAGGCGTAGCTATGATGAGTTTTTCTCTTCTGGCTGTGATATCGTTTGCCTGACTCACTATCTCCAGTATCCCCAGGATGGGGTTCCCAAGTTCTGCAGAGAAACTATCAGGGAGAATTTGTCTTGCTCTCCTGTGTCCGTTTTTGTTCTGTCCTGAATTACACGATCACTAGCTTTGGCTAGGTCAGGAGGTGGTACCCACCTTGGGCTGCAGCTCTGTAGGCACAGGATTTGAAGGAAATGTGCGAAAGCAAGAGCATCTCGCCTTGGCCGGTGAGTCATTTCTATTCCCCTTCCCTTCAGTGCCTCACAATACCCAAATCACTATTCGCAGGAAGAGCTGAGTGCCGTGACATCCCTTGCTGACACCTGTAATTACCTCTGGAGGGTTAGTCAGGTCATTACTTCACGCTGAGGCCAGGGAGTGGTGTAGTACTGAGTGATGTTCTCCCAGCTATATTATGCAGGAGGGCAGTGAGGTGATCATAATTGTTGCTTCAGCTTTTAAAATCTGTCAGGCCATGAATATTTCATGAACACTTTGGTTGGTGTGCTGGTACACAAGAAATAAAGTGCCCGTTATTACTGGGGTAGAGCTGGCCAGACATTTTCCAGCAGAACTGATTTTTGTCAATAATTACTCAGTCAACAGTACATTTTCCTGAAATGTGCTTATTTTTGTCAAAATTTCAATGAAAGATTATCCAAACATACTCTTTCAGAAGCCAATGTTCTCATTGCATCTTTGTCTTTTCATCCTCTGGATTAAATCAACAGTATTAGGAATTCTTTTTCAAGTTTTAGTTATGCAGGAAATGTTGGCATTTTTCATTCCAACGCAGAACAAAAGGGAGGTTTGAACTGCTCTGCTGCAGGGCAAACGCCAGCACACTGCTGGTCCCACCTGGGTTCTTTTCCAGGGCAAGGCTGAGCTGGGGACAAAGTGATGCTGTGCTGATGAGTGCAGTACTATAGTAAGCCTCAGCTAATCAGTGCTTCTTCCACCGAGAAGCAAGGCAAGAGATT
This sequence comes from Alectura lathami, assembly GCA_013399715.1. Classification (NCBI taxonomy): domain Eukaryota; kingdom Metazoa; phylum Chordata; class Aves; order Galliformes; family Megapodiidae; genus Alectura; species Alectura lathami. The sequence continues at coordinate 251,804 of VXAV01004805.1, forward strand.
CTCAACAACAGTACCCCATCAGTCTGTCTCCTGCAGGCAAGAAGTTGGGGGAGTTTTGAATGAGATTTACAGAAAATGCATCTTTTCCTCTTCCTCCTCGATATGGATTGCAGTCTCAGAGATCGCTGGCAACATACTGCTTTCAGAGTGCATTTTATACCTCCAGTAAACATGCTAGGAAATAAATGGAGGCAGCAAATCCATACTGGATTTCCTTGTGCACATAGGGCTCTTTCTGGTGGTCCTCAGAGGCTTCTTTGTGCTCCTCTCCCATCCTCTTTTTTGCCCTCTTTCCTTCAGAGTCCGCACCTTCCCAAAGGAGTCCCACCTGGGCCACGACACGGTTCGTGCCCTGATGTACTATGCCCTGAAGGTCTGGAGTGACATCACCCCACTGAACTTCCACGAAGTGGCAGGTAACAACGCCGACATCCAGATAGACTTCTCCAAGGCTGACCACAACGACGGCTATCCCTTCGACGGGCCTGGGGGCACAGTGGCTCATGCTTTCTTCCCCGGTGACCATCACACGGCAGGCGACACTCACTTTGATGATGACGAATATTGGACCTTCCGATCATCAGGTATGTTGGGCTGAGGGAGCTGCAGCCAAAAGCGGCATTCCTAGCTTCTCTCTTCTGGGCTGTTGGCTGGTGATATAACCTCTGCAAGCCCTCACGCTGTGGGGCCTAGGATTTCCCATGCCTTCTTCTGGTGCTCCCTCAGCAGGGCTTTAATAAGCAGAGGGACTTTGAAAAGTGTGCGTGTGCCTCAGCTGGATAAGCCATCAGTGAGGACTGGGTCCTCAGCCTTAGGGTCGAGCACTTTTTGACAGTGTCATCACTGCAGTCCCCAGCAGCTGATTTACTCGTCAGGCAACCTACCTCACCAGCATCCCAGTGGGCTCCTGCTGCCTCAGTGTAATGTTTTCATTTAGATCTAATTGTCTTCTCTGAAACCAGCTAATGCCTATAGCTGTCTGCCTGTTCCTGCTCCTTAGGCTCCAGTCGTCCTTCAGATGACCCCATGGGTGAATTCAAATCCTCTTCCTCATGGAGAACTGACCTGTGCCTTAGGCAAGTAGGTCAAAATCAACCTGTTCCTTGGCTCATGCAGACTGCAGCCCCAGTCAATATCTCTTGTGGGAAGGAAAAATGCAAAAGCTCAGTTTTGCAGACAAACAAGGCAGAGGCAAGCACAGAGGCCAGGTAGCTTGCCATAGTGAATGTATTATTGGTGATTAAGGAATCAGTGGTGTCCATTCTGTGCCTGCTGGTTGCAACTGCCTGTTAACCACTGAGGTGGAGGAGCAGGTTCAGCACCCCATGTGACAAAGGGGTGAGCCTGACAGCAAGAAGGCTGCCCTCTATTTTGAAGGACTTGGAGCTATCCAGCTTTCATCTTTTATTAATTTTATTCTCCCCAGTGATTCAAAAATAACAGCTTGGTAGGTGATATAAAAATATCCCCCATGGTTGTCAGTTTGGCATTAAAATGTCAGAAAGCATATGTCTTGTTCTCTCCTAGTGCTGGGGAAAACAGCACAGGTTATAAACACCCCAGCTGTTTACAGGCACTGTAAATATTAGTCACCAAGGAAAAAGCAGAATTCAGCAAAAATATTCCCCAACACCTCAGGCCCTTTAGGGAAAGCCAAACACTGCAAAGGATTCAGGTTCAGTGACTCCCCTGAGCTTTGCAGAGACGTCAGCTTCCCACCCTTTTCCAGCCTTCTCATTACAATACTTGTAGTCATGAACTTTGTAAGAGCCATACTTAAAATCATTGCCACTTTCTGGTGTAGCTCGACAGGGGGTGCTGTGCTAGGGAGGACCAGCAATTGTATGTGTGCTTGGCCCAGCTGGTCTGGAGCCGAGTAGTTGGGATGTATCAACCAGGATCAGTCCTCTGCGGCTCCTGGGAACAGTTCTTTGCTTTGGCAGAAATGATGTAGGTTTGGAAGTGGACGTTAAACTCTGTTGAGATCTGACTTGAGCATCTGAAGCTCTGCAGGGGGCCCTTCATTAGGAGGATGGGTCTGTGTGGGGGTACAATATGATGCACTAGGTGTTGGATGGCTGTGAGCTGGCTTCTGACTTTGCATTTTCTATAATATCCTTTTTCCAACAGGAGAAACATTTCTTTTTCATGCTTCTCCTACTCCAAAACCTTGTTTCCCAGTTTATCCAACATATACCTATGCCTTTCTTTACAGCCTTCCCAACCCCGAAATACAATCGGCACGTACTGACTTCTCTTTCAATTATGTCTATTCCCAGATGCTCATGGGATGGACCTATTTGCCGTTGCTGTGCACGAGTTTGGCCATGCCATAGGCTTGACCCACATCTCTGCCATAGAGTCTATCATGAGACCCTACTACCAAGGTCCGGTGGGGGACCCCCTGAAGTACGACCTGCCTTATGAGGACAAAGTTCGAATCTGGCAGCTCTACGGTAAGTCTGCATCCCTAGCCCAGCCACGGCCTGTTCCTGCCCCAGAGCACAATGCAAGAGCTGATTTCAGGGTGAGTGGGGCTGTGGGGAGGATGGTGTGTCCCTCTACTGCTTCTTTGTCTTTACATGCAGGAGTCAGGGAATCTGTGTCACCCACAGCCAAGCCTAAAGGGAGCAAAACTGATGACCACCCCATCCTGCCAGAGCTGCCAGAGAACCGCTCCACCATCCCGTAAGTCAAGTTGATTTCTTTCCAGGTGTCACTGAAGTACCTGGAAAGGATATGTTATAGTAAAGCTCCCCTTAAGCACCAGGATCTTGTGCTTGATATTCCCCTCTGGGCCCCTCGTCTCCTGATAAACACACATGCACGCAAAGTGCTCCTTCTTCCTCACATCTCCCAGCCGCTTCCAGTCACTGTTTCTTTTTCAAGCAGTATGTGTGGAGATTGGCCAGCCAGCCCACAGGTGAAGTGGTTAAGTGCAGCAACAAGTGACAGTTGCTATTAATGCTTTATTTCGTTCTTATCATTCAAGGCACGTCCAGAAACTCTGCATTATCTTGGAACACTTTGCATTTCACTAAGACTTTAAATATTACTTGTGTTAGTGGAAATCTGTCCCCATCACCCTTAGGAGAACTCACCTTTGCAGAAATTTTAATAAGACTGTTTCTGCAGTCCCCTGGTTTGTGCATGCATTACTTACCTAAATCTTTCCATGGTGAGCAACTCCCTAATGTACCTGTGGGGGTGAATATTGGAACAAGTGGTCCGATAGCCTGACTTCAGTGCAGGTTGGAGTTGGCAAGGGACTGCTTATGCTGAGAGTGTCATTAAGCAGCCAGCATGCCCTCATTAAGTGAAGTTCCAGATCTAGCTCATTAATAAGCGTTGGGGTTACCAAATTGTATTACTACCAGAGCAGCAGGACAGTTAAGAAGGGAAGGGGTGCTGAACAAAAAGGCAGGAGTTCGTGGTCACACACCATTTGGCTGGGTACCAAGAGTGCCCCAAGGGAGAGCAGCAGAGATGGAGCTGGTCACCTTCACTCCCTGATCTGCCCCATCCAGGATGGGACCTTGAGGAAGGCACTGCATGTCTCAATGCCTCAGTTCCCCTTCTGTAAAGAGCGGATAACAGTAGCAAGACCATCAACAGTGGAATATTCCCACAGCAATGGGGAAGAATCGAAACTTGAGAAAACACCCCTGTACAGAAACTTCATCCCATCTCAGCACCTTCCTCAACCCCCCTGGCCCTGCTTGGTGTGGGTGGCACAGAGGTGCTAGAGGCAGTGCTTCCCATTGCTGTAGGAGGCTGTGGTCTCATGATAGCAGCGGGAGGAACAGGCAACTTCTTCACAGCAACCTCCTTTTCCTGTCCCACGTGTGACTGTGAGGGTGAATGGGGTTCACCGCCACATCTGACACTTTGTGCCTAAGCTGGTGCTGGCAGCACAAATCTTCTATCAACAAATTAGATTTATGCTTCCCTGTCACCCACAGCAGCTTCTCTGTGCATGTTCCCAGCATCCTCCCCTTGTTCTCTATCAATCATCATTCCTCGCATGGGCTTTGTAGCTCTTAGACCTTTCATATTCTGTACCTTTCCCACCCACCTTGTTAAAAGCAGCTCAGCCTGCCACTTGCCTTGTGGCTTTCCCCATAGATCATTTAGGAACTTCCTTGCTTCTGCATCCTTCTGTTTTGTCTCTGCTGCTTTCTGCTTTTTGGCTCTGAGTTTCCGAGCTCAGACTGGGAGCAGTAACGTCCCCAGCTGCTGCAGTGACGTGCTGTGTGGTTCCTACTCATCAAGTGTCCTGCCTGGGGACAACTGGGGGCATGGAGGGGGTCTGCAGGATAGGAACCTGGACGTACAGCATCTGCTCACCTGGATGTCTCTACAGGCTGCGGCGGGATGTGCCCAACAGATGCAACACTCACTTCGATGCAGTGGCCCAGATCAGGGGAGAGGCTTTCTTCTTCAAAGGTAAGTGACTGCCCCAGCACGCACACAGCCCTGCGGTGGCATTCATGTGACATTGTGGAAGTGATATTGGACAGTTCAGCGTTTGCAATTAGGATAAGCTGGCTCTGAGTTTGCAGATTGCAGAGCACCGTGGGTCCTGTGGGACCTGCAGACCCAGGAAGGTGACTCATGTGCTGCTGAGTCTCTTTGACTCAAATAAAAGGCCTGAGGCATTTAATCAACCCATTAAGGCAGAGGATGGCTGATGAGGACATTTCATTGTCCACGCAAATCCCACCTCTGGGGCAGAAGGAAACACAGGGAAGGGGTGCCCACGAGTCTGGAGACACACAGCAGCACTGTGGGTTGAGAGAGATCACAGCTAAGAAGGGACCGCAGAGAGAGGAGGAGGAGGAGGAGGAGGAGAAGGGGGAGGGATGTGGTGGAGCTATCCAAAAGACTGAGTAGTAGATTGAGTACTTTTTTATCCAAAAAGAAGAGAAAGCTAGTGAAACTAAAAAAAAATGTATTTTAAAATGAAGAAGATCGCTATTCCTTAACCCAGCACAAATGGGTATTCTTTGACCTGTGGGGGTCTGTGGCCGAGTGCAGGCTGCAATGCTGGCAGGGGGTGGGGAAGGGGAGGGCAGAGGCACCAGTGTCTGTGCTGGGGTGACCCCAGCACCACATCCCCGATACATGCCATCAAACCCAAAATATGGGCTGAAATAAGAATGGCAGAACAACAAGATCTCTCTTGCCTTTTTTCCTGGGTGTCTTCAGCTTTCCTTTCCTCTCACGCTTCATCTTCCTTCGTGCCGCTTGCTGCGCATCACTCAAAGACAACACACGCACAATTACAGAGCCATCTGGTTCCGTGTTAGCAAACACTTGCTGGCAGTGTGTCCCCGGGGTGCCCGGCTGTCGACAAGGATCCCATCGGTGTCTCCTCAGCTGCACAGAGTCTATCTATGCTGGCCTCCGCTGGCTTTTTTCTTGTCTTTCCTTGATGGAAAAGTGCCCAGTGGGCAAAGCTTTCCATCCCTGGCTACCGCTTGGTGACCCCAAAGCCATCCAGCAGGGAAGCAGAAGCATCTCCCTAGGGATGAGGATCAGCGTCCGGGTGACTGTAGCCCATAAGAGCTCCAGAGAACTTGGTATTGTCTGTGCCTCTGAGGGAGAACAAAACGGAGGCTGTTCTCCTGTGGTATTTTTACAGATGCTGGCTCCAAACAGCCACAGTGAAGAAGGGAAAATGTGAGACAAGAACTGGTGTCCAGGATAAATAGCTGTCTGTCTTGCAGTGGGGATTTAAAAAATTAAAAAAAAAAAAAAAAAAAAAAAAAAAAAGGAAACTAAAGAGAAATCCGTCTTGGTGTCTATTTTTGGATATATGTACTGTGGGCCAAAGTGCAAATTCAAAGAGCAGAGTGTCGGCGTGTACCAGCTGCATGCTGCCTCCAGATCCCCACAGCCAGTGCCCCCAGCCCTCGGCACAGGGCGGTCGGCAGCCAGCACTGCACTGGGGGCTGGGACATCACCTCCTGGGCAGGATTTCAATGAACTTCAGAGACAAGCTCCCTCCATTGATGGACATTTTGTTTTGAGCTGGTGCAGCTGCTTCCCTGGCTGGAGAGAAGTGTCTCCCACTGCTGTCAGACACAGTGACCTGACCTCCCAGGAACCTACCTTACTGAAGGCAGTGCTGGGTTCCTCACACCGCTGAAACGCCGCTTGCTTTGATTTCAGTGCCTCACTGCAAATTCCTGAAGTTTTGGGACAACTTTGGCCTGTGCGTGTGTTTGCAAGCAACAATCTTGCCAGAGGCATCCAAAGTACTGAGAGCGTTGTACACAGCTGGAATCAAAATCACCTAGTACTAGAGAAAGCAATTGCCTCAGCCCATCATCCATGTAAAATGAGGCACTCGGGATGGCTGGAGTTCACAATTGGCTTTCATCCTACTCAGTTTGCCAGCTTGGAGGGTGGTTTTAAATCAAACTCTTTAAACAAACATGGGGTTTGGGAGTTTCTGTTTTATTGTATTTCTGCACACAGATGGCAGCAGTTCCCCCGTGCCTGGCTTTGGCTGATACTGTCCAAGCAACTGCAGCACTTGGGCAAGCAGGCTTGACTGTGACAAGGCACCAGAATAGGCAGAGTGAGGCCATCATATTCAGAATTCATTGCTACATCAGATGATACCTTTTTGGCTTTTTCCTGATAGTTTTCAACAAAAATAACCAGCAACCCAGAGTATGCCTGCCTTTGAATGTAGATGTAAATCTTGCTGGCTGCAGCTGCACACCTGCTGGGCCCATTTCTGGACAGGACTAAAAAGTCAAAAGCACTTGGGGTTTCCCTTGTTGCGCCAATGAGCGCACAGCTCTCAGAAACTCAGATATGTATCTCCTAGAGAAGGAATTATGCCAAGATGTATTTTTTTTTTTTTAATAAGTGAAAATCTTTGCCTAGTGCCTCTCTGATTAGAGATGCAGAGATCGTCTTTATTTAATTACGTGTTTCCATAGACATACAGTGGCCACCAAATTTGAATACTATTCTTTTTAATGTTCTTAAAAAGAATCTGTAATTATGGCAATTCCTACCACATCTGAATGTATTATTCATCGGTAGGTCTCAGTCAGATAGAGCAAATATGCAAACTGGAGCAGAAGAACAAGAATATAATACAAATCTTTATAATTATAATAAAACCCCCTCTCTGCAGATGTTTAAATGTTAGAGTTCTGCCTCCTGCATTATTAGGCTAGCATCCAATTTCCATAAAATTTTGAAAGATGGTGTCACAATCTGCCAGCTCCGGAGAAAGCGCGGAATGCATTGAATACCAATCTGAAGATGCATCTCTGGTTTCTGTTGCTCATTTCCCTTGGGAACCTATGCAAGAGCAGATGTAAATAACATGCAATGATTTCTAATGGGCAATAACAAGCACGAGACAAAGTTGAGGGTTCACTTTCAGACGTCTTGCTCTGACTGGGAGATCAGTGGGTGGAGCTCTACAGGGAGAAAGCACCAAAACCGCTCCTCGAAAATCAGGCTGAGTCCCAGGCAGCGCAGTGTGTGGAGGGTTGGTTTGATCCCAAAAAAAGGGCTTTCTGCTGACAGCTGTCAGGAACAGAAAGCACTACTGGCTGCTGCTGGAAAGCCTACAGCTCCCATCTCATGCGCTTCACTTCCCTCTGCCGAAGCGTGGCACGGTGCCGTCCTGACCCACACGTTGGTGGTTGCTGGGGTGGGTCAATAATGCCCCTCTGTCCCTCCAGGCAAGTACTTCTGGAGACTGACCCGCAATAAGCACTTGGTCTCCCTTCAGCCAGCCCAGATCCACCGGTTCTGGCGGGGCTTGCCCTTGAACCTGGATAGCGTGGACGCCGTCTACGAGAGGACCAGCGACCACAAGATTGTGTTCTTCAAAGGTGAGAGCAAGCATGGTGCTAGCAACAAGGTGTGTCCCCAGCACACAGCCCCACAGCAGGTCACCCATGGGTTCTGCTCCTGCAGAGACCCCAGTGTCCACCTTCACCCAGCGCAGGTCCAAGCATTGTCTACACACGAGGCCAGGAGACACCAGGCTTTTGGGGAGGGGAGGCAGAACGTAGCGTCACGTCCTGCAGAAAATGGGGACATTGCAATGAAGGAAAACTGCAGCCAAACCTAACTGAAAACTGTGCTGTTTTGAAAGCAAAATAAAAGCTGAAACCACTCCTCTGTGCTCACTGTATGGGGTTTGGGTTTTCTTCCTGCCTTTTGTCTTTTTAAGAAAAGAAACTGCAAAGGGGACAAGAATGAGAGTCTGAAGAGTTTGGTTTTACTAACTGTATTTCTGCTACTTCCTTTTTACTCACCCTAGATGTATAATCCTCTCTTAAAGTTTTTAAGAGCAGCTCTCCAATTTCTTCCACAAATCTGGAGGAAAGAGATTAGCTCTTGGTTCCCAAACGAAAAGTCCTCTGAGCATCCCACATGTGCCACAGCGATGGCTAAAGCCATTGCCCCACAATGTCCCCTCCTGTGCTTGCCACAGGGCCCTGTGGGCAGGCAGCGGCTGTGCTGGAGTCGGCGATGCTGGAAATTGCTTTCTGTCTGCAGCTTGGCCATAAGCGCGAGTGAATTATTGATTTCACAAGTGCTGAATCACCAGAGCCAGGCTGCAGGCGCGGGGAGCAGATCTTACACTGCCTCTGTGCTCAGAGAAGCATTTCCAGGCCTAGACGATGCCTGAGGCGTTCCGGCTTCCCCAGAGACACTTGTGCACAGCGCAGTGCCCAGCCCATGACCAGCTCGGCAGGGATGCACCTTCCCCAGCCCTCAGTGCTGGGCTGGATCCAGGCCAAGCCCCCACCTGCCCTCCTACACAGCCCGCCAGTGATGCTCCTTAGTCCTACCTACTAAGGTGGAACGAGAGGTTTACCTTCCAGCCATAAAACACTGTCTCATTCTCACTCTCCAGTGCTGTTTCATTGATCCCTGGACACAAACCAAAGCACACAAATTACCCTGGCCTCCGAGTTCCTGCAGCTAATACATGGGCTTGTGTTTAAGTGCCTCCTCACATTTTCTAGAAAAAGGAGAGAAAAGCCTGGCCTTGAAAACAGGCTGGGTGTCTCACAGGGTGCTGCAGAGAGGCTGGCACGCAGCAGGTCCCCAGAGACCTCGTTCAGACAAAGAGCCCAATCCCAAGGCAGAGCATGAAGTGGGAAACGGGAGACGTGGGCCTGTTCTGCCACAGCCTCCCTGTATGACCATGGGAACATTGAGCTGGCACAAAACCAGCAGCCACACCAGGGCAGAGGTCCCCCAGAGGGCTGCTTCCCTCTGACCTCGCCCTCCAGTGCCAAGAGCTCAGCCTGAGGATTGTCACGACAATGCTTAACGAAGCACCGGCTCATCCATGGGGAAGGCCGGCGTGCGCTGTGAAACCGATGTGATCATGCTCCGTGCTTCTCTCCTTTCCTCAGGGGACAGGTACTGGGTGTTCAAGGATAACAATGTGGAGGAAGGATACCCGCGGCCCATCTCGGACTTTGGGCTTCCGCCAGGAGGGATCGACGCCGCCTTCTCCTGGGCCCACAATGACAAGACTTATTTCTTTAAGGACAACCTCTACTGGCGCTACGATGAGCACGAGCGGAGGATGGACCCCGGGTACCCCTCGGAGACCATTCTGTGGAAGGGAATACCGAGCCCTTTAGATGATGCCATGAGGTGGTCAGATGGTGAGTCCATGTGCTTGGTCAAAAAAGTGAGGCAACATAGCAATGCTCTGAGATATAGCCCCGTGTGTGGTGCCTGCACATATAAACTGCTAAGTCCCAGATATGCTGACACTTTCTCCTGTCTATAAGCTGCAAAAAGGGAGGCAGGCTTTGAGCCACAGCTCCCTCTTCTCATTAAAAGACATTGTAATTCCAAGCAGGCAACAAAAGTATCCTGGGTGCCTAATAACCTGATCTGATCAGAAAAACACAGCTGATGTTGTTCTGTGACGACTTTCATCCTAGTACCTGCTGGTTTGCTCTTCACTGAGTTTGTTGTTGTTGGATTTTTTTAGCTAGATGTATGAGAATGAGGACAAAATGTAATGTTAAAGGAAATGATTTCCCCAGAGTTAGGACTTGTTTTCCAGGGATGAGATTTCTGCGTGGCTTCTTCCCCTGCAAAGACCACAAAATGTTTGTCACAGGAGATGTTTAAGGCAGCCATTTGTTCGCAGTAAAACAGTACTGCCACGCTTTATTTACCCGAGACCCAGCAGTGTAACAGCAGTCACTAAAGCAGACATAGAGAGGGCTACCTCCAGAGGCTTTCCAAATTTCAAATGCTGGCTGACAGCAGTGGTACCACAGCTCCGTGGGGTGGGAGTGACACTTTGCTGCTCCTGGGAGACTGCCCGACCCCACTCACCTTGCCTCTGGGCTTTGGTCTTTTTTCCCCAGGTGCAAGTTACTTCTTCAGGGGCAAGGAGTACTGGCGAGTGCTGGACAGTGAGCTGGAGGCCGAGCCTGGCTATCCCCAGTCCATCGCCAGAGACTGGCTGGTGTGCAGTGACATGCAGGCGGACTCCCCGGAGGCAGCAGGCAGCAGCAGGACTGGGGCACGCTCCAAGCCCGGACAGCACGACCAGAGCCGCGCAGAGAATGGCTACGAGGTGTGCTCCTGCACCTCGGCCTCCGAGCCGCTGCGGGCCTGCCCCGTGCTCAGACTGTCAGCCACCCTCGTGCTGACGAGCCTGTGGACAGCAGCACTGCTGTGCGTGGCCCTATGACAGCTCACCCCGTGGGGAGGACAACGGAGCTCCAGGACTGCGGGTGGATACAATCCTGTGCCGCTAAGTGTTGCAAGCAAAAAAATATTCCTAGGAACATGCCAGTGAAGGTTTTGAATTCTCCATGAGAAGTGAACAGTGGTTTCTTTTCTTTTTAATTTTAGTTAAAAGTCTAATAACAGATTTTAAGTTCCGCACCTTCTTATTCCCCCATCCAGCTGAAGATGAGAACAGCCCAATGTTGAATCTAGCAACGCTTCATATAGATGTGTTGCTTTGTGTGCTGAACACTGCAGAGGAGGGAGGGGAGGGCTGCTGTGGTCGAGTGGAGACAGCAGCGGGACAGTGCTGCGGCAGGACGGCAGCAGGCTGTGGGCAAGGCGCAGGGTTGTGCTGACACAACGCACACATCCCGTTGGATGTACTAGGTAGAAAGAAACTTTGACACCACTAAGATTAACTGCAAGGTGATTGTTTTACTGTCAAATCTGCTGTGGTAACTGATGTTTTGATAACCTGTACCAGTCCTACAGGTCAGAAACAGCTTTGCCTTTCAGAAGGCGGCACAGCTAATCTTTGTATCCAAGTCATTTGAGTTTAACAATTTATCTAATAAACCTTGGCTGCCGACACACAGAGCTCCCAGTCCTCTGCCGGATCAAGCCTGCCACCTTCAGTAAGGTGCTGGCTGCTCAGACCCAGACGCAGTCTTACCTCCGCGCACACAGCAAGCCTGCTGAGTGCAGCCTTACACATGGGATGCCATCACACCCACCCCAACAGCCTAACCCCTGCACAGAACTCCTCTGCTCTAGGAGCTTCTGTTTCATGTTGGTTTATGTTCTGGGAGGGACTGAGATGGATGGAATTCATTTGTGGTGCTGTCATACCTGGCTGCACCACTGAGGAAAGGCTGGGGTGGGGAGGGATGCGAGCAGTCAGCCTTGAGCTCTTCTGATGCCTCAGCCAAGTGTTTGGAGCAACAGATGTGAGGTCAAGAGCCACAGTAGGGTGGTCCTTGACTTTTTCTCACTCACACTCACAGTGAGCCCATGGTGAGTGCCTGGGGCAGTCCCTAACCCAGTGCCCTCACTGCACTGGTGCATCCTTGCCTGCTCGCAGACCACAAGCATCCTCCTGATGCCTGATGCAATTTTGGATCAGGTGCTTTCTGAGGTCCCCTTGGACACCTCTGTCTGTGCAGGAGGGGCACACAGTTGCTTCCTGACTCCAAATGCAGATAATAAATAATATTTCAGTGGCTTCTACTGTTCCCTTGAAGAACAAGGGTACAAAATATTGTTGTTGTGACTCATGGCTGTTTCAATGGATGGGGCACTCAGCAGCTGTGTGCTGGAGGAAGGACTGTCCCAACAAGCCCATACTGTGCTCAAATTGAGGGTCTGGGCAGGCAGGGGGGGACAGCTCTGTGCTCTGCGGAGGATAGAGTTCTTGTTGAATGTATCTTGGAATTCAGTGTATAAAGTGGTTGAAATCCACCCCCAAGTGGTGCACAGTCTCTTTGCCAAGCACAGAATGTGTAACCATGCTATGTGACATCCACTCCAGACCCCCTCTTGTCTCCTGTCTGTCCTTGCTGGCACCAGGGATGTCCTGATGTGCCACCAGTGCAACTTGCTACCCTGCAGGCATGTTTGTGGTGGTGTGGTATGCAAAGTGACGGGACAAAAGCTGACTGGAACGTCTGTTTTGCTGCCATCACAGCTCTGCCTCCAGAGGAGGCTCAGAGCATCAAAAGCTGCCCCATGGATGCAGCAAGCTCCGGATGCAGATGTGGGACAATCATTTCCTGGGATGGAAATGGCACCCGGAGAGCCTCCCCAGGAGGTCACTGGTTCAGCATGGGGCCAGCGGGCTTGGTGCAGACCAAGGGTCATTGCCAGAGGGCAGGGAGACTGGGAGCAGATGTCCACAGCACAAAGACACCATTGTACCGAGAGCCCTTGGCAGTGGGTGGGGAGGGAGGCAAGGGTTTCAGCTGTGTCGGGGCAGCCCTTTGGTGCTGGTGGAGGGCATGGCGGCAGAACGGCTCCTCCAGCTCCGGGAGTATGCAGAAGTACTGAGGCCAAACCGCTGCAGATGTGGAGGTGGTCGGGGTCACCATGTCGTGGTGCTGGGTGGAGACACCCTGAGAATATTTCATCCCCCCGTGGGGATGCAGCAGTCCCCCGAGGTGGCAGGGGCCAAAACCAACGTGGTTTTGACCCAGAACTGAGCAGGGCGGTGGGGCTGTGCAGCAGGGCAGCTGCCAGGGGGTTGCCATGTCTCCGGGGGCTCTCTCCGTGCGCCTGTCCCGGGCAGCTCCAGACGCCGCTGCGGGCCGGCCCTGTGCGGCCGCCGGAGGGCAGCAGAGCCCCAGCCGCTGCCCGCCCCGAACCGCCATTGGAGCGGAGGGGGAGAGACAAAAGTGGGGGGAGAAAAAGGGAAAAGGGGGGAGAGGGAAAAGTAAGGTGGGCAGAAGCGGTTTCCAAACTCCAAAGCCACAGCAATGTATGGATTTTAAAAATGATAATACTAGTATTAAGAACAATCTATCTCAGACGTGACCTGGTGTTTTAATAGTGAAGAAAGACAGTAAGGCTGTTGAGAAGGGGCTCCTCTTTACTTGCTGATTCAAATCATACCTCAGGACTGCGTGTAACACAGGTTGCTGCCTCCACAACCCACATGTAGCTGAAGGGAACCCTCAGCCCTTATCCCAGGAGGATTTTCTAAAACGTGACTTTCTGACTGATTAAGAATGAAATTTCTCTCCCCCAGGTTTAATCAGCAAATGCCCTTGCACAGCTGTAGTCCAGGAGAGCAGGTGCTGGGGATCAGCCCCATAGCTCAGGTGGAGCTGTTCCATTTGATGTGCTATATCAGCAGGTGGGTACATGCTCCTATCATTTTCCTGTTTTGCTATGGCTTGTAGAAATGCTTTTTGCTTCTCAGATGGCAGTTTAGGACAAATCCCAGCCCTGCCACCTCGCTTTTTCCATCTTCTCTGCCAGGTGCATGTGATGTGCAAGCCAGGCTGAACCTAGAGCTGTTGTAAAAACGAGCCTGGGGGATGCCTTGTGTGGGCAGGGGGCTTGTCCTGGCTCTCTGTGTTCTAGCAATTCCTGGTAAGCTCAGTGTTGTGGATCACTTACCTGCTTGTTTTGCAGTTTCTAGATGGGGGGAGTTGGCTGGCCCTCGTGGGACTGGAACAGGCCAGGGACGGATTTAGGACAGCCAAAAACAGGGAGTACATGGCAGAGTGACCGTCTATAAGAAGGCAAGTTTGTGCTAAGAATAGGAGAGACTATTAAAGCTGGATGGTATGCAGAGGATTGCTGTAGGCATGTGCTGGGGTTGTAAACAGGGAAGCAGAGTCTTCTGCAGAAGTTGGTTCCATGAGGCCAGCAAGAATAAGATTACTACAAGAGCTGCCAGAGCAGTTCCCTGTCCTCCACCCAAATTTCTCATCCCTGGTTTGAAGTAAAATAAAATCCTAAACCTCTGGCAAGATTTATTGTCCTGTCAGCAGTGAAAATCTTAACTTGGTGTTAGGTTGACAGCTCCAGTGGGCTTGTTGCTTGTTCTTCAATGATATAAAAGCTTTTTTTTTTTTTTTTTTTTTTTTTTTTTTAAGGGTTTTGAGCTTAATTTTACAACCAAAACAGTCAAAAAATGAAGACCTAAGGTGAGATGGCTGCAGGCATGCTCTCCCTGTGGAGGAGGGCAGGGAGCTTATAGGGCAACTTGGTGACAATGTCTCCTTCCTCTCTCCAGGTAGTTTGGAGAAACTGATGGTTCTTCTGGTTCTGAGAGAAACCATTGGTTTCTGCTTTGGTCTGGAGAATAGGAAATCATGGTGCTGAGTGTTCTTCATGTGGAGATTGTTCTTTAACAGGTGTGTGAAAGCACCTTGCATCCTGTGCTCCTGGGGACTTGCCCTCCTGCTCCACGTTGATGGGGTGCAGCTTTATGTTGCCTGCGTCAGCTCCTGCACATCAGCAGGAAGGCAGAGCTGTAGGATGGGTTAGTTTGTTTGTTTCTGAAGTTGCCAAGTAATGGGCTAGCTGTGGCCAATGAGGGCGTGTGGTCATGAAGCCATGCTGGCACCTTGAAACCTTGCCTTTGAACAGAGCTCACCGGGAGGGATTTCCACAGCAGCAGTAGAAGTCCTTGCCCCACTTATTTGTATTGCTGTGCTTGAACTTATCTGAAATGTTATCATTGTGCTCAGCCCAGGCTTGTAACTACTTTTTTTTTTTTTTTTTCCTCTGAGCACACAGAAGTAAAGGTATTTTACAGTAATTCTCTGCTTTAACTGTCCCTTTTCCTACCCCTCTGTTCATCTACACTTTTTCCTCATCTGCTGCCATGAAGTCCTGCCTCCCCATCACAAACCCACACAGGCCAGACGGCAGCGCATGGTCCATTAGGAAAGACAATGCTAGAGCTCTAAAGGCTCCTTGTAGCTCTATGTAACTGGTGAGCACCAGCCGTGAGAGGACAGCAAGCCTTCAGTCCTGGCTCATGAGGATCTGCAGTCCCACATCACGTCCAGTAAGTGCCTGATAGCCCAGCTTGGGAATATGAGGTCAGGAGTAAGCAGGACTGGAGTAGTCTGGGAACATTTATGGAAGGGGGATTTGCATGCCATGGGATTTGACAGGTGTCTGTAGTGCTGCTTTAAAACCTCTGTCCAGATGTGCCTGCTGGGGCAGCAGCAGTATTTCTAGGCTGCAGTGAAAATGGGTGTAAGGAAGCTGAAGCAGGGTGGAGCAACTCAGCAGTGATTCTGGATGCTCAGCTGGCTCCTTCTCCTGAGGTACACATGTACCCAGGTAAATTCCTGCTTTTCCCTCCCTTGTGCCTCAGAGTGGTGCAGATGTTTCTTCTCCCAGCGCAAGAGCATTTCTAGTGCTCAGCGGTGGTTACACAGCACTCCTGTGCCCACCTCAATCATAGCCTCTTTTTCTGATGGGAAGATGAGAGGGGGACTTAGAGGTATCCTTGGCAGGTGTGAGCAGCTTGCAGAGGGAAGGGCATCACATTTGATAGAAGAGTGAGAGGCCCAGTCCTGGGCTTGCAGCAGGCAGGAGCAGAGTATGCCTGGTGAATAAAGCTTCACATTGAATCCTGGATCTGGCCTCACTATTGCTATGGCTTTCTCCATTATGTCAGCCCACATGGGATGTGGTCATTGCCTGAGCCTGTGCAGGGGCTCTGTGTTACAGTGGGAGCTTGTGGAACAGCTGCAGGCTGCTATGTAGGTAGTGAGCACCATGTCTGGACCCTCGCAGTAGCTTTAAATAAGAAACTGGACGTGGATCCTATTCTAGCCTCACAAGAAACACAATGCCTTGTATATGCTAGTGAGCCTTAGTTTGAAAGAGGAGGGGCTGACAGAGCAGCTTGTCAGGAATGCACTTCCTTCAGCTCTGCTGGCTCTGGAAGTCTTTCATTAAAATGTACAACCAGGATCAACAAGTGAGCTCAGACCCCTCTAAGCAAAAGCCGTGCTCAGGCGGGCAGTTTTGCAACGCCATGCTAATCCTGCCCTGCAAAGCGCACACTGAGCACTTGGCATGTCTTGTGCTCCAGGAATGAAGTCATGTCCCCAGAAGCCTTTGGCTCCTTGGGGTGCAATTGGGTCCCGCCTCGGAGCTGCCTTGCATGTGGAGCCTGCATGCTGCTGCACAGAGCATGCCCTGAAATAGCTTTCTCCTGGCAGCCCAGTGCAACCTGGCTGTTATTCTTAACCCTTGGGTCAAGCAAGGTAGCAGTGACGCAATGGAAAAACTTGGGTCTGCATGCCCTGTCACCATGGCTGTGAAGCATGGCTCATCTGTCAGCTGCACCCAGACCTGTGCTGAGCTGTCTGTGGTGAAGGGCAATGGCCACAGTGCTGCTGTGCCCTGAGCGGTTTCCCATTAGTAAGGTGAAATGCTCTTCTGTGCCTTGTGATCTGATCGTTGTGCTCACCATGCTGGCAGCCAGGTCAGGCTTCCTCACCTCCAGTGCTGCTGTAGGTGTAGGGTCCATGCTCCCGCCTGTGCCCTCAGTGTGGGACAAGGGAACTGCAACTGTGTTAGCTGGCACCTCCATGGACCTTGGGCAATGCCATTCAAGGATAACATCCCTCCTTCCATAAGTAGCTGAGAAATGACCAATACAGGCTGCCTTGGCCAGTGCTTGCCACATGTTGATCCCTTTGTAATCCCTGCCTCCTTGGGTCCTTGCAGGAGGCTGAGAGAATGCTCTCCTAGTTCCATTTGAGCCTTGTGAACACAATTATGGCTTTCAGTTTTAATTCAAACCTACTTACTACTTGCTTTTCCGTGTTGCCAAGGGTGAGCAAACAGAAACCTGCAAGCAGGCTCCAAGAGGCAGAGTTGCGTGGCTGCCTGCCTGTCCTTGCAGTGTGTGTTTATGTGCACGCTATCTCCAGCTTTGTTTGGGCTGGGCTGGGCTTTGCAGGTGTGTGCAGCTGAGCTGCCAGGGCGTAACCATGCTGCAGATAGCAGGGAGAAAGCACAGTGTTGCTCCCTGGCTGTGGCAGGGCCCTGGCCTTACTTGAACCCAGCTGCTGGAGCACGTGGGCATAGATGAGTGTGAAGTGCTCTGACAAATGCTGTGGAATAATTCAGCATTGATGAATATCCATCTTACCACCGAACGTTTGGAGGTGATTACTTTGGGTTGCTATTACCAGTGCTGCAGAAGCTCAGCTGCAGCACAAGATGGATTTGTGCTGCTGCTGTGTCTGGGTGAGCCTATCTATGGGCAGTGTGGCAAAGATGCTGCTGCTGGGCTTCCTCCTTCGCTGCTTTCCGCTTCTAATCAGGAAGGTAGAGCAGATTTTTTTTTTACATGGCAGAACGAAAAACTGAAGTGCAGTAGCTAGCAAACTGCACTGAATTCGGGCAGGGTGAGCAGTAGGAAAAAATAAATAGAAGTTAACTCTAATTTTGCCTTTTGTATCTATTACAAATTACGCACTAAGGACTTGTATTCTAAGCTGAAAATGAGCAGCCCCTTCTGGTCACGGAAATCCAGTGGTGGGACAGCAAGGGGGGTAGCAGCCAGCCAGGGGGATGGACCTCTGCAGCAGTGTCTGACTTAAGGGCTTTTTTTCTGCACCCTCGCTCTGCTCTCCAGCTTCCCTCCCTAGGCTGCCAGCCAGACCCATCGACTGGCAGACTGGGTTTGTTTTTCCACAGGCTGTTTGAACTGCAGCAATGCTATCAGTGAAACCAAGCCTGCTCATGGCCTCTGGGTCTGCAGGTGGCAGGGCCTCAGCTCCTGCTCCTGGGCTTCTTGGGCTGGATGAATGTCTCACATGGATTTCCATGGTGCTAACTACAAGGTGACCGCACTGTAACTGCTTATAAAGACAAATTAGCCCTACAAGCGGCAGCAGTGCTGTGTGTTTGGACTTGCAGATGGATGTAAAAATGGGGTGAAGTGCTGCTGGGGTCACTGAGCTCCCCAGTTTCCTGCTCTGAAGTAAGGGCAGGCAAATGCCATTGTTCTGAAGGGTGACACAGTTTGGCTGGTGCTTTGATCTGGTCAAGTGGCACATGGCCAAGCTGGAGCAGTTTTGAGGTAGGTCCAGGTCTGGACCACTCAGATATTTACTTGTATCTGGGGCCTTTTGGTAGCTGGTTGTTCTGCATACAGGCAGGGGTTTTACCCACTGGAGCTTCTGCCCTGTGCTGCTCTTCCCGATAAACAACCATCCCTGATCCGCAGCCTGATAAGGCTCCAGGAAGCAGCTCACCCTGGCTTGATAAACCCAACCCTGCGCACTTGGGTACGGCAGCAGGAATAAGATCTGCCTCTGCTGTGTGCTGGATTCCATGCCCATCTCTCTGTGCTGTTTCTCCAGTCCCAGCAAAAATAAATGCAATCTGCTTGTCTGTGTGCTGCAAGAGCTCTGCCAGGAACAAAGAGGAGCTCAAATATTTGTTTGGTTGTTACTCTTTCCATTCAGGCAACAAATGACAAGCTTCTGCAGAGCCTGGTGGTGCAGGATTTCCACTGTGCTGGCTCTGGCTTCACAGCCTCACCAAGCTGCAGCACCTACAACTAGCAGCTGGGTTCTAAGCTGGGGAAAATTACTGAGCGTGATTGAAATATGGCATTCAAAAAAATGTCCTCAGACCTTCCCTGTGTCAAATGGAAAATGTCTGCTCTTTGTGCACGGTTTCCTGCAGAATAGCATTTTCAACAGGAATTTGAGCTCTGTTGCTGATTTCTGCTGTAATGCCTGGGATGCATGAAAGTACTTCAAAACTCCTGAGGAGAGAGGAGGAAAAAAAAAAATGAACTACCTTTCATTGGGAAGTCCCAAACTCAAAGCCATATGAAGCTGGGTTTCTCTGGATGTGAAACTATTATTTTCATTTGGTTGAGCTGATGAGGGAGCCAAAAAGATTCGCTAACTAATTACTTAATGAACTGAAGACAGCTTTTGCAAATTCTTGCAAAAATGATGCAATCTGTGTGAGGTTTGATCTCTGACCAGTTGGCGTGTGCCAGTAGGCTAGGCCAGGGGATCTTCATGTGCTCTTGTGTGAGAATTCTACCTTTTATTCACTCTTTTTTCTCTGTAGTATTTTGGATCTTCTGTTTTGCCCAGAGCGTTGCAGCCTTGCCAGCCCTCCCAAGCCTCAGTCTGGATGGGGTAACGTTTGCTTGATAAATTCTGATTGCCTTCTCAAGTTAATCTGGGATTTTTCCATTAGTCCTACCATGAGGTTTTTTGACTCAGAAATTTCTTATCAAGAATTTATTAGCCCTGAAACATAAAGGACTGGCTCTTGGGTCTTAACTACCTTTCATAATCACCTACTCTTTGTACTTTGGAAGGTATCTCCAGTGTTTCATGTACATAGCATGCAGTACTCCTCTAACTTCTATATTATAACATAAAATCAAATCATGTCTGCTTGAGCTAACTGAGAAACTATTAAGAATTTCAAGAGCTTCAGGAAAAAGCCAGTGTCACAAATGAGGCTTTTTCTGGTTTGCTTTTTTGTTGTGCTCATTATATGCAACAGAGACAAGAAGCACTGTTTGTCTGCATCAGCTGCTGTCTGCATTTCCAAAAAGGATCAATTTTGGCAGGCTCTTTGAACTCCCTGCTTCTTACTGAGGTCACTTCTGAGATCATGTAAGAGCTGAGGAATCTCCCAGCAGCCTACTTCATGAAGTGCTCCATCCTGCTTTCCTTCCAGGCTCCCTCTGACACTTGAGAGTCAGGCCATAAAAGTATGTATGAAAGCATAGATATTCCAGGCAGAGAGTAAAAGCTGGGTAGACTCTACAGGGTCCATGTTATAAATACTTAAATTCAATTTATCAGCAGGCCTGACCCTGACACTGGCTGGCATTTGAGGAGGTGGGTCACAGAAGGCTAAATCCTTGCCTGACCCTGGGTCTCTAGCACTGGCAGTGGATTAAGGTCAAAGACACAAGGGTGCAGGGAGATAACTTTGCCAAGCAGCTTTCCTTTTTCAACATGACACAAACCCTTTACAGAGGTTAGGCATATATCATTGCCTAGTTAAAAACAGTTGATTGATAACAGCTCCTGCAATCAGCACAAGGAGTTGGCGTTGGAAACTTCTCGGAAAACACATGTACACAGCAAACCTGTTACAATGAGCTGGGTGATAAGAGGTACTGAGCTTTAATGAAGTCAACATGTAAACGTCAAAGAGGTCTTGGTTTCTTGAATAACAACAACAAATATAAAAAAGCAGGCATTATGTTAAGCCAGCAGTGCATAAGCCAGTCATTATGTGCATTTACAAAATAGATTTAATGTTGGCTTTAATTATTGCACACTGAACCTGGAACATCCTCATTACCTATGTTCCCCTGAAATTTTTCACCTCTTCTCTCCTGCCAGAGGTAATTAAGAAGGTATTTCAGCAGCCTTGTAGTCTAGCAGCCCCATGGTTCTTCATTCCCACTATCAAAACAGCCTAATATTGGTAAATATGTTAAAAGCTAAAAAGCTGGCATGAGCTTTGCTAAAGAAAAGCAATGAATGGCTAGCCTAAATCCAGAATACAGTGTGCCATTCAGAGCCTATTGGTATGGATGCTAAATAATTCCCTGCTGCTGCCGTGCTTAGTGATGCCTTTACATAGGTGATGCTGTGCTGATAGAGGGAGAGCCAGGATGTTTCCTGCGTGACATGCAGGCATGTGCCTCTTCCGTATCATGAGAGAACTGCCTAAATTATTACAGGGAAGGCATCTGGTTTGTGATGTAACAGCAGATTCTCTATGATTCAGATAAGAGTATACTTACGTTGTTAAAAATGTTTCATTTGCTTCAGGGCCTATTTGTCTAACTGAATTCAACCACAAATAATTTCTCTAATCAAATTAGGCTTGTTTGACATGGGTGGGTCTGCAGGCTGCAGCTCAACTCCAGTGGCAGGGCTGACTTTCAGTGGCTGTTGATGGCTGTTTAAATTTTTTTNNNNTTTCTGTATTTCTTTGAATGCTCTTGGGGCATCCTACAAAGATATAATCCTTCCAGTTCTCATTCATGTGCAATGATCAGCATGAGACATGCACATAGGAGAGAAAATGAGTGTGCATCTTATTATGGCTGTTCTTCCTACTCATGCATAATGGCTCTTGCTGTGTCAGCGTCATAGGGACAGTGCTTCTGTGCCTTACGCAACATCTGTACCCATACATGTAGCAGCAGATTTTTTATCATGGCCTAATTTGATGTCCCATGACACACTGATGCTACAGTGGTTACACGTCTTTCAAGCTGATTCTGTTCCTAAGCATGCTGGCTGGCATTAACCAGATTCCCTGCTGGCAGAAGTCAATGCAATCAGGTTTGCTTCTTCTGGGTGAGGCTCTAGGTTCATATACGAGTGAAATGTTAAATTCTCTGGCTTTTGCTTTCAGGAGGGTAGTCTGCAAGATCAGAATGGTCTCATCTTCAAAGATGTGATCTGAGGTCTGTGAAGTGCTTGGAGTTTACTTCTTGAAAAATATTGTGTTAGTTTAAAGATTGTCTGTTTACAGAAAAATCTGGTTTTCAATATAAACTCTGAGATCTGAAAGAAGTTAAACAAATCCTTATCTTGTAAACTACAGGATAATGTCATCATCAAAAAAATAAACAAGTTCTCTGAAAACAAATAGTTCCAGTGTTCCCCTCTTTCTCCTTGATGCCACTTACTTACACTGTGTTCTTTTTCCTATTTTTTTCCCTTTATCCACATATAGCTTCTGGAGAAGAAAATCTCTGTCAACATCTAACTAGCGTTGTTGGAATGACGCAAAGTGTATAATTACTTAAACCAAACTGGCTGGGATGTTTTAAATGCAAAATCTGTTGCACTGCTCCCTGGACTTACGTCTATATTATTATTATGGCTATAGAAGTGAATTCAAGTAGACCATCGGGGTCCCAGATATGTTATGGCTCAGGTTGAGACTGAATACCAAGCTAAAAATGATGGAGCACTTTCTATCCCCTGAAAGTTTGCCAGCTGACCAGCTTATCCCCTGCCAATTCCCTTGTGTTCAACAAAAAGCATCCCAGGTGCTTCTATGGCCTCTGGTACTGCGGTCAATCAGTGCCCTCCCAATATTTAATGTATTTCATCCTCTCTACTCTGCAATCCCATCCTCTCCTTTTTACAGAGAGAATGGGGCATAGAAAGGTTTGTCTGCACTACTTAGTTTACAAGTATATTGTACTCTTGTAGCTGCAGAGGTGGAAGCAACCTGCCCAGAGCTTCCCAGGACGTTCATTGCGAAGTAGGGAACCTGAGGCCATGTTTCCAAATTCCTGGCTGCAGTCAGACTCCTCTTCGACACTGCCCACAGGGTCAGCTCCACAGCATACTGCTCCTGTTACAGAGTCAAGCAAGTGTATAAAGTGTTGGCAGAAGGAGGACAACCTAACCATGGTTCCAGTATTTTATCATGTGGTTCATTTAAGGCTACTTTCTTGTTTCTGTCTCTTCACCCCATTTTGTTTATTTGCAGTGCAATAAAATGAAACTGCATTTAAATATAAGCTAGTATTAATAGTTTGTTTCATCTGGTTTTGTTTTCTGTAATTGGGTTATATTAATATCGCTATTCAAGCCTGCAAAAAGTGTCCCATCCTAATTACACAGCTCAGGTGCCCTGTTACTAAGTGGGCAGACACAACTCTTCCTTGTGAGTTTCTCAAGAGACAAAAAGAGTTTGTTGGTGTCCTGCTTATTATGCCATATTAATTTTAAACAGCGCCTTGTCAACCAACAGCCCAATAGCTTTTCCTTCCTCTGGGTTTTGTTAGGTTAATCTATGAGTCATGGAACATCTGACTAAAATTTCATGAGTCATGGAAAACCTCTGCAGTCCTCATAGTTTTGAATGATCTTGTCCAGTACTGCCAGGTCGAGTGTCTTCCCAGTGCCTGGGTATACAACATGACTGCATCCTGTAACATCTTACAGCATCAATAAAAACAGAATCCTCTGCTGGGGAGCATTAGGGTTATCCTGGCTTATTAGCTGAATAATTTGCCCAGCTTGTACCTACCCAAGGGGAGCATTAGGTATGGGCAGACAACTCCTAAATCATGGTTACCCTTTTTTCTCTTACTTTCATTCAGATATTTGTTTTTATTTGTGACTATAGCTTGTTGCATTTGACAAAGGGCAAACAAAAACAGGGCTGCTTGCTGAGATGCATATGTTTCTGATTTTTAATAGGGTGTAACAATTACTGTATTATGGCTGCTGCCAAAGTCAAAGTAGTACAGAAATAATTATGAAAAATTAGGTGTTCAAAGATTTTGCCATTTACACAGATGAGACGAATAGGCAGGAATCTAGGGGAGTCAAGTACCTAAATACCTTACAGAAATGCATCTCATTTGTCAGGCAGGAAGTCAGCAGCTAGTGATCTTTAACTCAAGCCAAGTGCTTCAGCTAAGCTGCATTTCTGGGTTGTTGAATTCATGGAGCAAAACACTAGGAGATATGCAAAAAATAAGGAAAGAAATTGAGAAAAAAAAATCAAAATAAAAATCTGACATCTTAGCAGAACAGGATTTTTGTTTGGTTGGCTGTTGTATTGTTGTTATTTTTTGTAAAATGAGTCTTGAAGCACTAAACACTAAAACTGTTCTGTTGCTCCATTGAAAACTATTCCTCCCCTCACTGCTTCAGGCTTCCATGCTGGAGTATTGTCCTTCTCTCACTACATCACACCTCTGTGCTTAGCTTTACATTACTGTGAGGCAGTCTGCCCTTGTCAATTGAAAAAGCTGGCTGATAACAGGTTCAGAGGAAGAGCCTGATTTTTCCCAAGCATTTTTAATTTGTATTTGTAGGAGCTGGAATAGGATGACAACATCCAAGGCCTTAGTTACCCCTAACGGTTTGTCTTCTGGTTTTAGGTTAAATGTTTTCAGCTTCTGCCCAAAACAAGTGTACTGAAGACAAGCCACAGAAAGCAGGAGAGAGCTGAGCATTAAGCAGGCTGCTTGTCAAAGGCTGTGCTTTGTCCTTGCTTGTGTCATTCCTGCCAGATGTTTGCCCAACCTGCTCCAAAAACACTCCCACAGTGACAGTGCTCTGCTGCCCAGACAGCCTGGTTGCATCCTGAACCAACCACACAATTAGACATAGGGGAGAGAGAGCTCCTTCCTTGCTGCCTGACCTCATTATGTCTTGTCCCATCCCTGTGGACATTCCTCACTGCTACAACCGAACCAGCTGTTATTTACATGTCTGCAAATTTCTCCCCTGTTTTTACACAGGATGAGTAAGCAGCAGTGACTACTTGAAATTGTATATTCTACTGGTCTTCTTAAAAACAGACACCTCCAAACTACATGATCTTAAAAAGAGGGAAGTTTTACTAGCAGTCCCTTTCCAAGGCCAAGCTGAAAGCTCGCTGGAAGCAGTTACCCATCCTGAGCGAGCTAAGCTCTGGAGAACAAGCTTTTGAAGAGGGAAAAACACCAAGGCCTCTCATTCATGGCAGGACAGATTCAAGCTGCTCTGGGAAGTCGCTGCTGGCTTCTAAGGGCCAGTGCTGAAATGTTTTGGTGCTCCTGTGGAGGATGGTGTTGACTTGAGAGAGTTTGGAGCAGGTCCCAGAGGACCAGGTCACGGGATGAGCGAAGGCCCATGTCCTCCCCTGACAAATCTTGGCTTCCCCAATGGACCTGAGGGGCCCCATGGATGGCACAGACCCAGATGAGGGGGATGAGAGTGTTGAGGATGGACTTGCTCTTACCCTGGATGGACCCCACCTTGTGTAAGGAACTGCATGATGATACCTGCTGACTTACGGATGAGCAGTGGGCGTTTTGGCAAGCGATAGCTTCCAATTAGCCTGAAAACAGACTCCTCGAAGTGGAAGATTTGCAGTCTCTCTATCATTTATTGGCAAACCTCAATTTAACATAATCAGCTGTTTGACAGACAGCTTAGGTAATGGTCCTTGACGTGGGCACTAACGGATTTGAACACTAAGTACAGTCTCCCCTTTGACAGCAGCTGAAATGCATCTGATATTAAAATACAACGGGAACCTATGGAGCCCCTTGCCAGAGCACCTTGCTGAGTACATTAAAACACTGCCTTCAATAATTCATGAAATCTGTTCAGTGAGCTGGTGTGTATGTATGGGGAGGGGGGTAATAAAACATCTCAGACCTGGCCTGCCAGGATAATTGAGTGGCTGGTTAAATCTCACAACAGCATTAATCAATAAGGGGCCCACAGTGTAAATAAATCCAGAATGTAATACGACAGCGCTAGAGAAGTGTATGGAAAGCGATTCTTCCTCTCCTGCACATGGCGTGAGGTGCCATAGTGCTATACCAACTAGCATCAGAGTGCGCTCCATGCCTTGAGCTCCTTGGAGCTATGTTCCAGCATCCAGTTCTTCCAGCCTTGCTGTCCCGTGTTTAGAGGTCACCTAAACGTCTGATTCAGCTGTGTGCACAATGTGGGAGCAGCAGGATGTGAATGGTGGGGAGTGGATTCTGAACTCCATCCCTTAATTCAGTGTCTCCATCACCAAAAGCTGATGCTGTGAGTGGGAGATCACCCCCTTTCTCAGACAAAAGCACTTTCCCAGAGTTGGAATGCTGTTTCCACAGATCCTGTGTGAGGTATGAACAAATACTCTTAACATAGCTTACAGTGCTGCTGTAAATTTACGTGTGTCTTCAGGACTCCAAATAAATTTACTCATTCAGCCTCTCCAGGAAGGCAACATGACCTGGCTGTGTTCAAAATGCACTTAGCCTAGCGTGACACTGGTGCAGTTCCACTGAGGTTTGTGTTTTGCCCTTACTGCAGCTGAGGCAGAATCTCATCTACAGACAGGGATCTGAAATGAGTAATATTAAAAGATGTAATTTTAATCTTCCATTAGATTCAGCCTGAAGCTTGTCTTCTATTCCATTAATGCTAAGCTAATATTTGCTTTTACTGTTTAGAGATATTTGTGGACCCATGTGTTTCCCTTCCACTAAGTGAGCTTCAGCCAAGTACTGCATATTCAGTTCCTTTACTCCTTCCTGATGAATCTGGCAAAAATTCCAGCATTCAGGCTAGTTTTGGCTCTGCCCAGATACTCCTGACTATCCTCAGCTTTTAGGAAGTTTCTGGAAAGTGTATGGTGGCTGTTTTAATACATCCACATTTTAGTTCAATTTTTAATCCTCATAAATTATATCTGCTTTTCATTCAGATGTACTCTGAACCTAATTCATACCTGACCACTCCTCTCATGCTAGGCTGTCCATCTTTTTTGGCTATGAAATACCCAAAATAATTTTTAAGTGGTGATGCACCCATTTTTGCTAGGAAAACTAGTTACCGAGCAGCAGCACTACCTCTATGTCCACCTATGACTGTACCATAGCTCATCTTAAAGCTCGTCTTAAGGCTTAAGCTGCCATTTCATGTGAAGAGGAGATGTGTAGCCAATTAATCGTCTCTGGCCATGTGCAGTCACATCTTGCTCATGTGCCCAAGCCTCATAGTTTGGCATTTCCCTTCCTCCAGAAGCACTGATATGTTTTGCTGGGTACTTATTGCCTCAGTGAGGCAATGAGGCAATCACTGTATGAAAAAAAAGGAATGCCTTGGAGATTCCCTTCGTGTACTGCAGAGCTATGATTTCAAAATAGAGATATATAGTGATGGAAAGCACCTGTTTGTTACGCTTGTATCCAGTCAAGGATTCCCCCACACCCTTCTGAATGTGATGCTTCTGGTCTCTCATCAGTGTGGGGAACACAGGGACAGAGTTGCAGAACTAGAAAAGTATAAACATTAAGATCTCAGGAAAGACAGCTGTCTGGCCCATGGAGGATGCTTGTAGTAGCCAGAACTGTCTAGAACAGCATCAAGAAGCATGTCACGTATCTGGCACAAGTTCTTTGAGATATGTGAGTGCAGGTTTTTGCTATACAGCAGCAGGTGTGAAGTGTCACATATCCTAGAAGAAATAGTCAAACGGATACATCTTGCTCTTTGGGTGTACCAGGAAGGGACTGAAGCCTCATGTAAGCATCCATGGAAGCTCCGGTACCTACAGCAAAGTACACATAGCAGCAAGCAGCTTGGTGCGCATTAGCCCTCCATTTCAAGGCAGGCTTTGCAGTCCAAAATGAAGTCTATGCTGCTCCAGGTGACTGTAAGAGTTAGTTGCTTTAAAGCTAGTGTAGCTGTACCTACATCAGCTTCAGTCACACCTTGAGCTACACGGGTTGGGTATACAGTTAATTTATTCTATAAGTTGGACTATGGTGAGAACAAATTTGTTATAGATGGAAATCTTTATTCTGACTTTATTCTAAATCTTTATTCTGAGTTTTCTTGTTCTTACATAATTTCCACAAAATATGGTAGCTTTAACCAATTCCACAGAATTGAGACAGTGTCAGAGATTACTACATTGTACCTCTGCAGCCCTGAGGTGACGATGACACTCCTGGCTTCCTGTAGGTAGAAACAGATATATTTATGATGGCTGTTTAAAATATGGTATTGGAAAAGAGTATCATTTGAATCACCAGGATATCAACTGTCTCATTGCTTGTCTTCACATGTGAATTACAAAAAGAGATAAAGTTGCACGAACGTGCAAAAGAATTTCAAGATAATATTCTAAGGTTTCCCACAGCTGGGTGTATGCTTCTATTTTTCTCCACCCATCACAAATCACAGCAGTAGGTCATACCCCAGCCATCCATTAGTAAATTGAACTATGTATTCCATCCCCTCAAAGATGAATGCCTCCATCTGAGGAAGTAGTCGAATACCTGTTGGTGGTAGTACTTACATCATTAGCAAATGGAAGATTATGAGAGGAGAGCAGAATTTAGATGTGTGGATGCTGGCCTAAATACACTCAGTCAGTTCTGGACATCAGGGAGGAATTGATAGAGCATAAGTATTTAATCAGCAAACCGCAGGGGAAAAAAAAAAAACAAAAAAAGTGAGGAATCCTACTTCCAATTAAAAAGCATTAAAAAGCTTTTCAGCCCTCTTTGTTCCAACATGAACAAATGTTTTGCTAATAACATGTGTCTGCAGAATGCACTCCAAACATCTCAAAACTGTATTTGCTGTCAAGTAGCGTTATACTTTATTAGTTGTCCTTTGGAAGTTTTTAAATCTCCGCAGAAGTTTGTTGAAGCCTTTCCAGTAGCCTATATTTGGCAGACACATCTGAAAGCCAGTTAATTGCTACAAATGTTAAGTTGTTAATACAAAGATCATGCTGTACATCAGGTGTGCATATGGCATCCAGTACAATTTGATCCTCATCCTTGTAAAGACCTCTGAGTACCTTCAGTGTTTTTGTGCTGCTTTTAAGTACCACTTATTCACTAGAAAGCTAACCAGCGAGCCTTCAGGCTTGCTTATAAACAAAACCACTTTGCTTAGAATAACAATAAATGTTAGTGGAGAGGAGGCTGACTTTACTGCCTGGCTCTGTGGGCAGAAAGCTACCTCAGAACCCGGGTTTAATCAAAACGTATTTAGGTAACATTTTTTTTTCACAACCGTTAGCACGTGAAGGAACGAATAAGCACACACAGTACAGAACAAAGAACATTCATCAAGGTGATATTTTGGCCTCTAATTGAACAGCATTCGTATCAACTTCCTCCTTGCGCTGCAGTGGAACTGCGTGTCTCTGCTGTGACAGCAAGATAAAGGCAGAAACACCTGTGGTCACTAGAGATTTTACCACAGCTCTTGCAAGAGGAGGCTTGCTAACCGTGGTGCCCTGGCTATTTTCCAGTGAAGGGGGATACAAGATTTTGCCTGCATAGAAAGTTTCAAAATGTTTTCTTCACTTCCTGCCTTAAACTTTTGCAACTGCTATGTTCTGCATTAAAGACAGTGGCTTTTAAACAACTGGTAAATTCCTGTGTCCGTCACTTGTTAAATAGCCTGATTTTTTTTTTTTTTTATGTGTTATGATGTTTGCCATTTTACTCATTCGTGTCTTAAATTTTTAAATTAACCCTTCGTGATCATTGACAAAAAACAGAAATTGTGGATGGCACAGGCCTAGGAGTGAGAAAGCAAACAAGTAGCTTAAGTATATTGTATTTTTTAAAAAGTCATAATTTTTTAATTCAGAGGTTTGGCAGTCCTGAAATCACACATACACCCCACTCTTGTTTTTTCAAAGGCTATTCCAACAGACACTTCTATCAAACACACAAATAATTCCCTTCACTCATACAATTTCCATTAAATATTTAACAACTGCTGAAGTCTGAGGCACAAATTACCACAGATCAGACACTGTAACCTTCTGTATCTGGGTCTGGGACATGCTGTCATTTTTCCAACAATGTTTTAAGCCTCGAACATTACCTGAATGTGAGTTATCTGGCCGCCAAGGGCAGCAGACCACAGGCCAGACGCCATCTCAGCCAACCACTGCTTCTGAGCAAGGCCTGGTGCTGTGATGTGCTGCCTGCTCCTCACTTTTGCCAAAACCAGTGATAACTACCGATGCTGGGTGTCACGACACCGAGCACCCTCAGCCCTGGGTGTCAGCAGAGCCGCCCAGGCTCTTGAGAGCGGTGTTTGTTTGCGCAGTCACCTTATGACAGAATGACATTTCTGCCGAGCTGACGACATCTGGATGCCATCCCTGACATGTGCCCGCCTGGCAGCTGCAAGCACAGATCGATACCACACGATTGAGCAAAAACCAAACTCCGCACCGCAAGGCGCGAACAGGAGCACTGCCTGAGACACGCGGTTGTCTCTGCAGCTGGAAGATTTTGTTCTAGTTTGGCCTTTTTGATAAGGACACAGACGGGGCCAGGCTGCGTTAGAGGTGCAGAAAAACGTCCTGGCGGTGGGGTTCAGGGCCTTTCCGCTGCCCTCAGAGGACGGCGGGGAGCGGCAGAGGTGAGCCCTGCTGTGTGAAGCCAGGAGCCTGTGGAGGAGAAGGGCGTCAAGCAGCCAAGGGGCGCTGGCAGGCCGGGGGCCCAGTGGGTCCTTCAAGCGACGTTCTTGTGGTAAATTTCGAAAAAAAAATCGCCATTTATTAAGTTGTTTGAAACATTTCTGAAAGACTTTGGATGCGTATGTGGGGGACAACTGGCAGGCAGCCGCATAAACCCTCTGCTTTCCAGCTCCAGGAGCACGCCCCTGGCGCGGGGGTCTCCAGGCCGCGCCGGTGACTCAGGGCCAGCAGCGGGCGGCGCCTTTAAACGCGTCGGGCCCGGCCCCCAGCGCCTCAGGTGGCTGCCGCCGCTGTGCCGGCCTCCCCCACT
>VXAV01004805.1:282464-317379 GCA_013399715.1 Alectura lathami
AAGGTGGACTGCTCGCTTAAGGTGGACTCGGCGTTAAGGTGGATCGCGCTTAAGGAGGACTTGCTGCCAAGCCGCGCCTGCGGGGCGGGCAGGGCCGGGGCTCGGCATGGGGAGAGGCGCCTGAAGCGGCCGCCGGAGGAGCAGCGCCGGCCAGTGCTGAGGAGGAGATGGGGGAGGCCCGCTACTGAGGAGCCAGCTTCTCTCTGGCCACTAACAATGACCAGATCGCGGCCCTTCTGCAGGAGGAGGCAGCCCATGGACAGAGGCGAGGCAGGGGAGAGGAGCCAGATGCCGAGCTGCCGAGGGGCTGACAGGAGAGAGGCTTTCCCCCTCCAGCGAGTCCCCAGCTCCTGACTGCTCTTCAGGAGGGGGGGGGGGGTGTTTCGTCGTGTTTTGATCGGGAGAGATTTAATTTTCGTTAAAGGGAGCTCCTTCATCACCTCCATCAACACCCTCACCACCACTGTCCAGCCCTGAAGTTCTCCCAGCCGAAGACCGCCCGCCGGCCCCGGCAGAGCCATGGAGACGGTGGGGAAGTTTGAGTTCAGCAGGAAGGACCTGATCGGGCACGGAGCCTTTGCCGTCGTCTTCAAAGGCAGGCACAAAGAGGTGAACTAGCTTTTTTTTTCTTAAAAAAAAATATATTTTTTCCTTGCCTTGGTAGCTTCCAGGCTGGGGAGCAGCACTGGTGGCCAGGGGAAGGCTGCTCCTTGTCACAGCTCTTGTCGTTGTACCTGGTGGGCCTTGGGCCTGCTTTGTCCTCACCTTCTTCTCCCCTGAATTTTTGCCTCTCTCTGCTTCATGTCCCAAAGAGAAGGGAAGGAGCTCGCTGGACAATGGAAGGACAGCGAACCTTCTGTGGATTTGCCATCGTTAGGGCTTGGGATAAGCCGCGGCTCCCACAGTGCATTTATTTCTAGTGGTTAAATAAGAGGATAATCATTGTGTCGAGCAATAACAGCAACCCAAACCTCGGGTTTTTCTGCGTGGGCTGGCACAGTTCGGGACAGGACAAGTCTGAACAAGTGAGGGACGTGCCTTGGGGTGTAGAGCAGGGGCCCTTCCTGGCGCTGCGGGACACCTTCCAGCGGTGCCTGCAGTCTGGTAGAGGCAGCTTGCCTTACATTAATGGTCAAATTCACATCTATCTTTGAGTTACACATGAACTTTTCCACTTTCAGAAACCCGAGCTGGAAGTAGCTGTGAAATGCATTAACAAGAAGAACCTTGCAAAATCACAGACTCTGCTGGGCAAGGAAATTAAAATACTTAAGGTAAAGGCAAGCAGAGTTCTTCTTTTAAGTCTTTGTTCCTTAGGCCCTTTGTTGCTCCTGGCTTATTGTCTCTACTTCATTTTTTCTAGGAACTGAAACATGAAAACATCGTTGCCTTGTATGACTTCCAGGTAAATACATTCAATTACGGCAGAGCATTCTATGTTTGGGAGAAGTTGAATAGAGTTCTTGGAATTCTGTTTTGTAACAGATACTTGTAATCAAACATGTTGTGGGAAAAAGTCTCCTCATAAGTCAGAGGCAGGTTGACAAACGCGGCAGAACAGATTGTGTATGAACTGTGCTCTGGGTGATGAAACTGCTGCATCTGGGAGCTGAGGTGAGAGCTCCAGCTCCCAGGGTGTTAATGCAGCAAAATGAAACCTGTGGTGATTTTTTTTTTTTTTTTTTTTTTTTTTTTTTTTTTGTGCTGGAAGCTCCTAAGTTCTCAATGTTAGAAATAAAATCACAGGAGTTATTCTGGGCATGCCTGCCTTCTATTTTTTCTCTCTGGTCTGGGTATACCCTCTAAGAAAATTTCATTTTCCCAGACAATGTAGAACTAGTGTGAGCATGACTTTGTGGCATATGATAGCCTTTTAGCTCCTGAGGATTTTCATCTGCATTTTCCTGTTGTCCTTGTGGCAATCAGTAAGTGTTTAAAAATTGCAGCAGACGTTTTTAGATTGTTGTGGTTTCCCGCAGCTGCTTTTTCCTTCGAAACCAGTTCAGAAAGTCTAATCTAAGGGGCTAAAACAGATCCACTCTAAAACTGAGTTCTCCAAGGACTTTGTTTTTCCTTGAGTGTTTAGTTAACTTGCCTCGTGGCCCAGGAGGATTTTATTTCTCTGACATTAGCGATGCTTTCTTGAAGAAAAACTCAGCAGGATGCGAGTGTGAAACGGAAGCCCTCTGTTTGTGGACAGAGAGGCTGGAGGGTGGTGAGCTGGAACAACTCATTCTGCACTGCGGCCTTGTGACGGCCTGGGGGCCTTGGGGACGCGACCCCAGGCCAGCCCCCGCCGGCGGTGGTCCCACGCCGGGGCCGCCGGCCCCGTCCCGCTGTCACGAGGCCCGTGTTTGTTGACATTCCTCCTCCTCCTCGGATTGGCTCGAGGAGGCCACGTCACNCACGCCGTGCCCCTCGGCGGGGCTGTGGCGGCGGGGCGGGTTCCTGGAAAGCGACGTGCGTGGTGGTGGTTTTGGTGCGGGCAGGTGGATGGGGGGAAGGGGGTTGGGCTGTACTGGGAGAGAGGACAGGCTGCTAGGGGCAGGATCGCTTCTTGGAAGTGTCCTCTGGAGGGGAGGCCACCTGTTCGGTGCTCCCGAGCAAACCTCTAGAGCTGGTTCTGCAGGCTGGCAGAGCGCTGACTGCCTTGGCCTGGGCACGCTGCAGAGCAGCACAGGGGCTTGGGAAGTTCCTCTGTGCACAGGCCACCAGAGGATGCACCAGATTCTCAGGTTTTTTCGTTCTCCTTCCCTGTGTGCCTTAGCGTGCTTGCTCTGTAACTTCTGGGTTGGGAGGGCAAGTGGCTGCTTCTGCCCTTCCTCTCTAGCTTGCATTTGCACGAAGCATTGCAGTGCTGGATTTACTTCTTGCAGATCATTCAAAACTTTTGTGTTCTGTTCCTCTCCCTGCTTCACATAGCTGCCTGATAGGAAGCAGCTCAAAGACATTTCGTGCAAAAGGAATGATTTCACAACTGCTGTAACTGCAGCAGTGCATTTTTCTCCTTATGAGATGGCAAATGAACTTTAGTTGGCTTCTATAGCGGCATGGCCTGGTGGGATGTTAGTAAGAAACTGTGTAAGATGCCGCAGAACAGGAACTTGACAGTGGTTCTGGGCTCAAGGCATGCCCAGATGTGTGTTTAGCTGCCAGCATTGTATCAGACACTCCTTGTGTGACCTGGGTAACTTGATTTCTTGGACAAAATGGGGTGACTTAGGTTGTATTGGGATGTTACATGGCACTGCCAGGCTATGGAATCCCCTCTGGTGTTAGCTGGTCTGTAATAAGGCCCAGCCCGCTGCGATCTGCCCGCAGAGGTTGTGTGTGTAAGACATCCGTGTTTGGCCTTGCTCTCTGTTTAGAAGTTGTATGAGAGTAAACTACCTGTAGAGGTGATAGTGCAGTTGTGTGGAAGGCTGGCTTCTGCCCATCTTACCTTACTTTGTGGAAAAGACTATTTGCTATTCATCTTCTGATAGAAGACAAGTTGCTTCATTCATAGGTGCGTATGTGTTTACCCTTGGAAGTGTCATTGTGGCAGTTACTATCCCTTACTTCTAGGCTTTCTAAAGCTGAAGAGGCTTATTCTTCTCTTACAACATTGTAGAACCAAAAGGAAAAAACAGCTTATGTGAATCTTAATGTTGCCTTATAGCTTTGTCTGTTGTTGCATTTGTTGTCCTTTCCTCTACACGGCCTCTCATCAGTGACTTTAACTGATACTCGCATCTTCCTTACAAGGAAATGGTTGCCAAAACCACAGAGGCTGTAAGCAAGCGATTACACCCGGTGATGCTTTTGTGTTTTCCTGGTTAAAAGCTAATGCTAACCAGGCCTCGTACAAATCAAGATTTTTGATGTAGTGCCAGATTTGTCCTAAACAAGCACTTGCTGAGCTGATACTTAATCCTGACAGCAGCTCGTGCCTTTGCACTCATTCTTACGGAAAAATTGCTGTGTTCCTTCTTGTTTCATAGGTCATTGTCACTATTTATATGCCAATAACACAAAATAAGACACTTCCTAGGAATAAATGATACTGGTGAATGTTTAATGCATGAAGGTGCAGTGTCTGGACTTCTGTAGATCCCCTTGCTGTAGTCCTAAGAGCAGCATCATTACATGGGAATGGCTTACAAAATGAAATATGCATATCCCATTATGATGTGCTCATATATTAATGAGAGGTGCTGTGAATAGTTTAGGAGCCTAATGAGAGAACCCCTGCTCAAGAAAAGGATAAACTGTATTTTATTGCATTGCTGAAAGTACTCTATATTTAGTGTCTGTACAGAGTTGTGCTGTGGATCTTTGCTAGGCACAGGAGATGTCTGACATAAAGTGAAAACCAGATTCCTCCGTGTGCAGGGTGTGTTAGCTGCTACTGAACAGTCGTTGGCTCCTCAGCTGGCCTGCAGAGGGATTGGAGTTGGGATTTTCCAGACTGCAGCAGTTGAGAGGATTGCAGAAGTCTAGAGGGACATCTGGATACCAGGAGTCTTCTTACTCTCTTTGAAGAGAGAGCCAAATGAGCCCTTCTTCCGTAAAATGGAAGTTAATGACAAAGAGGATACAAATGACTGTTTCTGCTGTACGAGGACTTGGTTTGGAAAAGGTTTCTTACAATGTGGACTTCAAAACCAGTGAGGATCAGCTCAGCTCTTTGTGCATGCTCACACTGAAAGCTTAGCAGCATGTGGTCTGGTTTATGGGACTCGCTTTATTTTTTTTTGCTGCTGGGTGTTGAATGCGAGTCTGATCACAGACCACCTGAGTAGGTAAGTGGACTGAACGGTAGTAAGGTAACTTTTGAGCTTGCTGGATCCAAGAATCATTGTGTGCTGCACTGCTTTCTCCAGCACTAGTAAGAACTAGGTTTTTGCATGCAGCTGAGATCTTTGGGGCAATGGGAGATCCAAGGTATGTTTTCTTCCCTGTGACCCTCCTGCACCAGCAAGCTTGGTTGACTAGGTGCCAGCAGAAGATCTCACATGCGAGCGTGTTGGGGCAGGTTTATTCCAGTACTGCAGAGCAAAGCAGCCCTAACCCAGCTGTCCAAGGCCTGCAGAAAATTTGCAGTCCCCAGACATAAATCATCCTTTGGATATTAAAAAGCATTCTCCCGCATTAAATGGGAAGAAAGATTACTTTACCAGCACATTTTCCCTAGTTGTGTGCTGTGATCTGAGTTTCCTAAAGCAGCCCAGCTGTGACTGCTGGTAGTGCTTTTTTAAAAATTTTGCATGGGTGGGAAGGTCTGGCTGTAGAAAAGTAGCTGTTAACACCACGTAGGACATGGCACTGCTGAGTTTCTATTTCAGTCTTGGTTACCTGAGGGTCTTCTTTCCCTCATTTTGTGTCAAGTTGGTTTGTTGTACTCACCAGCTAGGGATGAGCTCAGAGGAATGCTGAAATCACTCGTGCAGTAAAGACTCACCAAAAATACGTCAGTTTGGGTGACTGTGTCACCTGGAGCTCCTGGAGAGGATACAAAGACTAGAAAGTCCTTGCAGTGCAGTTTTTCTTGTACATGTGGATTAAGGCATGGAGTGGCAGAACATTCTTTGACTGAATGGTCAGTTGCCCTAGGCTGGTCTTTGGGGCCAAGCACTAAAAGGCTTATTGCATTCCTGGTTTATAGAACGTCCCTGTGATCAATAGGATCCTGGTCATTGGGGTGTGATGTTCTGCTTTGCTATCTGCACCATCATCCTCTTCTGACACAGTGTTTAGCTGCCAGTCCACATCTCGTGTCCCCCGGTGCTGCTCCACGAGCAGCAGTGTCCTCTGGTGTGCCCTCCAGCACCGCTCGCGCCTGCTGCAGCACTTTGCTAATCTGCATGATGCTGGATGAATCAGTGCTGCTGCAGTGTCACCTTCCCTGCCACTGCTTGTGCCACCTAAAGCGGGATCTGCTGTTCCTTGAGCATTATAGCTGGGGTGCTGTGTCTCAGGAGACAGGGCTCTGCTGTGATACTTGGGATGACTAAAGAGGCACTCAGTGTTGGGGAGATCACACTCCTGAGGTCAGGCAGGCTGCCTGGTTAAATCCTGCTTTAATTCCATCCCTGAGCAAGGCTGGCAAGCTGCCTTGTGAGTGGGTGTGAAGTGCAGGCTCCTCCGTGCACTGCCAAGCAGTCCTTCTGTTTGTGCTGCGGCCGAGAATGGGGTGTCTGCTGTCCTGCTCTGTCAGCATTGGTATCACTCTTTTACTGATGACTGAGTCTGGCTTAATTTAGAACTAGAAGGGGAGAAAGAGAGCAGATGGATTTTCCAACCTGCCAGTAGTTCTGTAGGATGAGGTCTGAGAGTTTAGTGAAGCAAAATGCCTATGTTTATGGTGAGTATTTTGTAGTCTTGAACTTTATTTTATGTTGGCTTCGCTAGCTGGGTACTCCACTGTGCAGGTGACAGAAACATCTAGCAAATGCTGACCACTAAATATAGACCTTAGAGGAGTCATTGGGCTTTTTTTAGAGGGAGTGGTTTTGCTGCATTTCTGAAATGATGATCCTTGTTTTACTCATCCTGTATGTAAAGCACTTACCTGTGTTCCTCTCACATGATGAGGATGACATGGAAGAGACAGCGATGTGGAAGTTTAATAGCCCCTGAAGTTCCCGTGGAAGGTAGCATTACTCAGACTGTAGTGACGGATTAAGGAATGTTTCCCAAGAGTAATCGGAAACTGGTAGGCTGCTGTGTGTGCAGTTTGACAGCAAAGCTCCAAAGCTCTGGTAGCAGCTGTGGTGCTGTTCGTGCAGCTCTTCCTTGAGCTTCATCAGTGTTTCCATCAGGAAGATTCTCACTGTTCAAGTGCTTGTGGTGATTGACTTGAGTTTCTTTGGAGTGGGTGAAGCGAGGTGGTAGGGATTTGGAAGACGGGTGGGAAGAGGTGCCTCTTCATTGCGTTGACAGAGGAAAAGTGCCCCTGAGTGAAGGCTGAGTGGGACTGAATTCAGATGGAGAACCACTGTTTGAATTTCTTCCAGATTTTTGTTGGTCCAGACCAAAGCCCAGTTAATTTTGTGATTGGATTGGATTCAACCCTAAAACGGGAAATTAAAATAAAACAGAAGCATGTTGCAAAGGCTCATCATAATGCTTGAGCATGTGTAAAGAATTACAGGTAATTAATTCACTGTCGTGTCTTCCTTTTTCTTCTCTTTCCGGCACTCCATGCTTTCCCACCTGTTGATACCAACTGAAAAGCCTTTGCAGAGCAGGCAGACTAGCAAACAGCAAGGGTAGGGCTCAGGGCTGATGGTAGGAGTTTGAGCTGGATGCCTCTTAGGGCAAGCTCTTAGAGAAGCCCAAGTCCTCTGAAGCAGATGTCTCTTCCACAAGGCAGGCTGCCCTCAGCACCTGGCATCCAATGAGATGCAGCAGGGAGTGAGAAGTTGAGCACAGGGGTGGTCAGCAGAGCTGTTGGTCTTTGGTCTGTGAAGTCAAGAAGAGAGGGTTTTTTTTCTTTGATTTTGTTTTTCCAGTGGTTGGTGGTTGTTGTTTTTTTTTTTTTTGCCTGTTGTATGTGGAGTTTTTATGGGAGAGAGTTTTTATATTTTTTTTAAAAGAATTGGTTTTACTCATGTTCACATAGCAACTTGATAAATAGCAAACTTTGCAAATAGCAAACTTGATAGAACGTGAATATGAGTGGTGTTGTCTTCCAAGACAGCATTTCTCAGGTGCATACTAA
The DNA here is from genome assembly GCA_013399715.1 of Alectura lathami. Taxonomy (NCBI): domain Eukaryota; kingdom Metazoa; phylum Chordata; class Aves; order Galliformes; family Megapodiidae; genus Alectura; species Alectura lathami. The sequence goes on from VXAV01004805.1 coordinate 290,170, forward strand.
CTAAACATACTTTACTTAAGAGGAATCTTAATTATCTTCACCTGATGTTGTGGTTCCTCTCTGAGAGTTTTTAAAAATAAATGTCCAGCACAGAATCCAAGAAAGAGTTCTGCCAACAGAAAGCTTTAGAGCCTCTCTTGTGCTGAGTGTATTGCAAAGAGGTGCCTTAATTCTGTGACGTCTCCTTCTTTATGGTGTGCAGGCTTTAAATACCACCATAAATGTGAAAAAGCTCTCAAAATTCAAAGTGAGAATCTCAAATATGCCTTTGCTATAATACCTAAGGTTGTTTCAAGGAGGGGGGGCTGAGAGAAATGAATCAAATTCTGCATCACTGATTGCTTAGGGCAAAAATGTTCTGTCTGACTGAAAGAACACCTGGCTTGTCTCCTAGCATCAGAATGACGGGAGGAATTAGGTCAGCAGAGCTGGCTGGCGTACTAGAAATCAACCAGACAGCATGTTTCTGTCGTAGGGAATGAAAGATGCCGAATTTCAAGTCTTCAGAGATTCTTCTTAGCAAAGCATCTGATGTGCCTAGGAAAGGAACAGCCTCCCAGCCCTCTTGGTACATGCTGGTGGCCTGCAGTGCAAGAGCTGCTGCACGGTGGGGAGCTGCACAAAGGGGTGAGGTGGTGTAAGGCAGAGCTGTGCCACTCATTAGTTTTAAAGCATGGAGTTTGTTTCCTCTGTGTGTGCTTCATAATATCACTCCACACACAACTAGACAGTTGGGTAACTTTCTCTTTGGAGACTTTTTCATTTGTGTTTGAATTAAGTTTTTTTTTTCTTTAGCTGGCAATTGTAGACAGCTTGTTATAACATAGGAAATTTTCTTCACTTTTGAAATACTGCAGATTGAAGCCCATGTTACTCTGGCTTCTGGTAACTGGGTATCTTTCCTCTTTAAGACTGTAGTTATCTGAAAGAAAACACAGACTTATTCTTTACATTCATTGTAATAATACCTTTGCGTTGTGATAGTGTATGTTTGATTTCCTAAGTCTGGTAAATGAAATATGAAATGAATGGATATGAACAAGAAGACTTGCAAAGGCCAGCTAGTCATGCAGCAGCCATTTAAAAAAAAAAAAAAAAAAAAACCCGGGGGGGGGGGGGTTTTGTGTTTCCCAAACTAAAAAAAAAAAAAAAAAAAAAAAAAAAAAAAAACCCACCTCCTGCAGGTTATCTGATTAAGTGTTTCTGGGATTTGCCATCAAAAAATCTATGCTGTTGCCACCTCTATTAGTAGAACTACATTAATTGGTTCTAAAATCAAACTTCCAGACTAAGTGGCTTTGCTTTTGAACTTGAGTGTATGTCATTAAGTGAGTATGTTTCTGAGTGTGATTCCAGCACAATGCCAGATCCACAGAGGAGCTCGCTGTCTGCCTCCCTGCAGTACTCCTGTGCGCTGTGTAGGCTCGTGAAATGCATCTTCATGGTGTGTGAGGATTTCATTGCAGTGCATGTGACTGAGGCTTTAAGTGGGGAATTGAACCTTAAACACTCATTTTATAAAATAACTGTGATCTAGAAAGGAGATAAAGAAAAGCAGATTGAATCTTCAGTATCTTTATTCAAGTTTTCAAAACTTTGAAGTCTCTTCTCTTGACAAAGTTAACACAATGCATTGCCATTTGCAAAGAAACACTTCCTTTAGTTCAAAGAAGCTTCCAGGTCTTGTTCTGGCTGTTAGCAAAGGAGTAACTGCACTTTCTGCTCCATGTCAGTATCCCCCAGCTTCTGAGAACTCTGCTGCTCTTTTCCTCCATGGTCTCTTACAGGCCCTGAGGCATTTGGGCTGCCCTAAGAGCCGGCCAGCTGGGAGCACCTGGCACAGGTGACACAGCCTTATCCCTAGACAGTGCTCTAAGAAGTGGTTGCTCTTCAGTATCCCAGTAGCAAAAGTCTTTAATTTCCTATGGTGCATGACTCTGGTCTTGACGCCTTGAAGCTCCTTGACTTGTTGAACCTGCCGCTTTGTCTCTATACTCTGGTGACATCAATCCTGTGTTTTGGTTTCTGTGGTTAACGTCAGATGCAGCTTGCAGCTTGGGCTTGCTGTGGTGTTTGCTCTGCAGAGGCCTGGTGTGCCCCTGAAGGAGAGCCGTGCGTTCCTGTTTGGGCTCTGTGAGTGCTGCAGTCACGTCATTCAGTGAGTGCTCTGCATGGCAGGGCCTGGTTCAAGGCCTGCAGTGATCCTGGAGGCTAGCAGCTGGCTGCTGCTTGGTGGGGCTGTGGCCTGGACCAATGGAGGAGCTGGAGCTGCTGGTCTGAAGGGTGCTGCAGAAAGTCTATGGTCAAGACTTGAAGGAACTCCATTGGGCCCATCCATGAAGACTGAGCTGTCTCACCAGCCTTCCTGCTGTTTCTGTGCTGCTGTTGCTGTCTGACAATCTGTAACCCTACAGACATGACACTGCCCTGTTCATTTTTTAATGTCATGCAGTCGGACTTTAGGACTGCTGCCAAGGGATGTGATTGTATGGGAAGTACTTTCCCTCCCTTCCTGAAGCCCATGCAGAACCAGAGGATAGCTTTCCTGCTGTTTTTAACCTGCACCGAAGTGTGACCTGCGCTGAAACAACTCTTCTGTTTCATAAACAGAAAATACTGCAGAGCCTGCAGTAAGCTAGAGCTGGCCCTTTGCAACTTGTGATCCTACAGAACTCCACCATCAGCATGGTGACCATAAGCCACTTCTATGTTGCAGAGCCTCCCTGCTGCTTACTCTGCATCTTGACGGGTGCTGCAAATCCTGGAGCTGTCAGGTCTGTCGGAAGCGAAGTGTAGTTAAGAGCTGATGTAGAAGTCTGTGGGCCTCCCTGGGTCTTGCATCTGATGCCATAGGATCTGCGTGAAGACCTTGTGAGCCCTCATTCTCTTGGGAAGTTGTAGATCTGCAGATGGTGCTGAGCTTGTTATAACACTTCCCAGACAGTAGCAGCAGGTTTTATTGCTGGACCTGAATCTGCCAAAACAGGCAAAGATGCTGAGTAGGCTGTTGCGTGATGGCTTTGGTGGTTGCATACCATCTCCTGGGCTGTGCTTGTGTGACTGCTGCCACAGCTCAAAGCTTCTCTCTTCTAGGGGAGCCCTTGCACAAGAGGAAAGTGACCGCTGGTTCCTTATTACATTCTAACTCTCTCTGGGGAAGGACATTGGCTGCACAGCTTGAATCTCTAAGCACTGTCCTGAAACATGCTTTTGTCTGGCATTAAAGCTTTGTGTGGGTATAAGAAATATTTTGTGGTAGTATGTGTCTGTGCAGAGAGGAGATTATATTGCAATGAATGAGTATTCTTTTCTTCCTTCATATGAATTAATTGTTGTGTCCTGAATAAGAAACTGCTTGAAGTGTTCCTGAGTTCTTTACTGATAAGGTTCCGGAGTGAAGAGAGGGAGCAGGGCCCGAGAACAGAAACACAATGGGCTCTGAGATGTTTTTCTTCTTTCTCTGTGAGGTCACGAGGCATATGAGTACCTTCTAGCTGTTTGCTTTAGATCCCTTGTACTAAAGGTGAGCATTGGTAGGTGCTCCCATAATTTAGATTGAAGTTACTATTGTCTCTTATCTTGCATCTGTTCATATACTTGTGTCAAGAGATAATCCCTGCATAGCATGAAGGTTTTCCTTTCCTCTTCAGAGGTTAACTTGCTCAAGCCAAGCTTTGAGCCAGAGTGGAAATAATACTCCAGAGACTTTACTGTTTGGGGACTTTCTTTCCTCTCTTGAGAACTGCAGGTTCTGTCTCCTCAGCCCAGCTGGCTTGGGAGCCACTGCTTTAGCTGAAGGCTTTTCCAGGTGCCTTTGGCCTAGGAGGTGGTGTCTGTAAAGCAAAACTCTGTTCATTACAGCTGGTGTTCATGACTCAGTGCCACATTCAGAAGAGGGATGAATAGAGAATAGAGATCATATGCCAAAAGGGCACAGGCTCTGTGAGAACCTGGAGGACGCAGCATGCCTTTGTGCTGAGGTTCTGCTGCAGCTAGCAGGGGAAGTGGCATTTGAAATGAATGAAAAAACCCTCTGTGTTAAACTTAGCTTTCAGTTGGTGTTGACTTTATCTTCCATTGCTGGGTTAAAACCTGAGCTTTATTTTGTGCTTCTGATTGTCCGGTACAATTGGTGAGGCCTGGCCCTGTTCACAAAGGTCTGTGTGGCAGTTATCTTTGCTTGGCAGCTGCTGCGGGCACTATCTGAGAGGCAGCATTAGGCAGCACACGGTGGGGATCTTCTTGGAGGTACAGGAGAGGAATCTCTCACCAGAGGGAGGCTAACAAAACAGGCAGGGGTGTGCTCTTCTCTAGGAGAGTAGCAAGAACAGTTCTGTGGACTGGAGTGCATACACGTCCTCCTGTATGCAGAAGGAGTCTTGCCAGCCAAGCATAGCAGCAGGGTGATGTTCATCTTCCAGTTCCTCCCTCTGCACCCCTAGTCCTCCTGGAAGAGATAAATTATGTGAGGTGGAAGTCCATTCTTTGCAAAGTTCTTACCCCAGTGTCTGTTACGACACTGTTTCCACACAGATTGCTGAAAATACAGCACTGCTGTGAGGGTTTTGGAGTGTTGTGTAATTAAACTTTTTTTTTCTCATCCTGAACATCCTTCTAAATTTGGTAGCAGGCTAGGTGCTGGGACAGAGTGCAGGGGAGGATTTCTCTTAAGTTTCCTCTTGCAAACTTTTAAAGCTGTGGCAGGAGGATGACTAAGTGTGGGTACACCCAGATGTTTCCCTTTGGACACACCTAAACACAAGACTTTCCAAGAAGATCATGCCACCTTCCAGTGCGGGTGGAGAGAAAATTTAAAGGGAGACAGGACTGCTGAGCCTCAACATCCCTAACCCCATCCCTTGCAGTGCCTCAGTGAGGGATTTTAATGAAGTGCTGTGCTGGGGTGATTTCTGCTGTGTTGCTAAATGAAGTTTCTTTATTTCTTTGTCCTCCATTAGCAGATGTGTGTTATTTGTAGACAGTAGAGCCTGTTGCCTGTTTTTACACTCAATTAAATTGTAGCTTCATCGCTGGGGCCTCTGCTGTAAGAACTGCAAGTCAGGCAGTGATCCAGACTGATTAATTATCAGCTTGATGTCTTTGGCAGAGGCTTTTGGTGTTGTTGTGGAGTGCAATCAGGGTGCTGCTGCTGCTTTTTGATGAGAGGAGAAGTCGGGGGTTGTCTTTGTGCCATTCCCATAGGTAAGCAGGGCTAGCCTTGGCTGCAGGGGCTGACATGTGTAGAAATCCAGAGCAAGCTGTCTGCAGCACTTCTTGGACAGCAGCCTCTGCAGATATGCAACAAATCGTAATATTGTTCTTGTTGCTGGTGTAGAAGTGAGTGGGTTGGGCATTTAGTTTCTTTCCAGAGAGACTGGTAGCCTGCAAAGTTTGGCTCACAGTGTTTTTTTTTTTTTTTTCTTTGTTCTGTTAATGAAAAAATCATAAGTACTGTAGAAGGACAAAAAAGGAAAGAAACCTTTTCTGCTGCTGTATCAGCTTGAGAGAAGTGTATCAACGCATTTTAGAAACCAGAAGTATCTTTTGATGCTCATTTCCTCTGTCACCACAGTAAGCTACTGGCTGAAGGCTTTTTCCAAACATGAGTTTGTTTCTAGGGCCCTTTTTGAAATAAATGTTTTGTTTTAGTGGTGAAATTCCTACAGATCTAACTGGTGAGTCTCAAAATGCTGAAGCTGCAAATGTGGAAGTTGTCCCATTCCTGCTACGGGCGGCTGTGATCTGAAAACACTGAAGCCACAGCGGGTGTGCGCACAGTGGGGTGTTGGCTCCCATAGCAGCACGCTGCTGCAGCTGGCCTTAGCTTACATTCACGTGGTTTCTGCGCCCATAAACGGGATTTCTTTTGGAGGAGACAAAGCTGGAAAGTGGACTCCAGTAGTCTACTGACTGGTACCAGTGGGAGTTGACAGTCCCTGGAAAATAGTGCTGCAAAATAACCCCCTTGAAATATATTTAGTATTGAAGTTGAGTCCTTGGCACCAGTTGTTCCATTCTGCAGTGCTCTCATGTTATGTTTTGCTGTTAATGTAGACGTAGCCATGGTGAAAGCCATGCTTCCAGTTTTCGCTTGTGGGCATTTTTCCAAATCACAGGAAGGCAACTTCAGCTCCCATCAGAAACAATGGGTACTGAAGACAAGTTTGGTGAGGCTTGTGTTGAATGTAAACAGCAGAGAATGCTCCCTAATAAGACTGGGATGGGCGGAGGGTGCTGTTGCCAGCAGATGGCTGGGGAGCCACCTCCTTGTCGTCCAGATGCCTATTGGGCATTGCCTTCTTGTCTCCTTACCTTGTGCTGTGAGATAAAGTCACTTTGTTGCTAGGGAAGTCGAGCAGAGCATCTCCCTTGCCTGCCTTGGTCCTTATTTGACCCTGTCACTGTACACACTGGCTTCTAAAAATCAATGACTTGCTTTATGATGTGTTTGTAGAGTATTTCAATAAAGCATGGGGGAAAAACAACCAGGCTACATAGTGTACATAAGCTGTCAGCTAATAACTGAGAAGTTATTAGTAATATCTTCTGGATTTAGCTTGTGTAAGCTATACTTACTATTCATTTTCTATACAGGTAATAATATATTAGGCTTCCCTGAGCCCTGCTGGCACTATACATATTGATGGATTTGAGGTACTGCTGATCTGTAGTGTCTACACCCTGTTCAGCAAGAAGTGTCTACAAAAAAATGCAGTTGTGGCATGATGAACTGGCTGCAGGCTGCAAACGCCACTTGAGAAGCTTTCTCTGAGCCTGGAAGCTGCCCTGTGCTGAGCCATGTGCCTCGGGGCTGGGGCAGCCCTGTGGGGCAGGCCTGCCTGGCGTGGTGCGACCTTGTGTCGCAGCCTGTGTTGCACTGTGCGCCTGGTGCTGGCCTCACAGGGAGGTGAAAGGCCTGGTTGTCTCTCATACACCTGACCTTCTGCTCTGCCTGTTAACATTAGCAGGAGCTGGTGGGCTTTGAACTCTTTTCCCCAGCGCTGTGTCACATGCAAAGCTTGTGGCAGTGGCTGGGGGTTGTTCTTGTGCTGATTCCCAAGCTGGGTGCTTTTAACCGGAGGCTTTTCCAGCTTCATCTGAAACGTGTGAAAGTGGATGATTTCACGTGTGCTGCCTTTATATGGAGGAACTGGAAAACAAGGCCTGTTTAGAGCAGTACTTGTCATGCATGAAAACACAACAAATGCCCTCTTGAAGCATCTTGAAGCAGTTAGGTGTTTTGTGTGTGTTTTTTTGTTGTTGTTAGTCCAAAAAAAAAAAAAAGCAATAACCAGAGGGCCTCAGCTGGGCTTGGCAGCACAAGCAGCTGTGAGAGCAGGGGAGTTTTGGCCCTGGCTCTCAGAAGCTGTTTGGGATGAGGCTGCTGGGCTACCAGAGCCTTTGTACCCTTCCTGGGGGACACTAGAAGGGCTGCAAGAGGTGACGGAAGGTGGTGAGTGGTTGAGTTGTTTACATTTGGTAAATTTGAGGCAGCTTGGTATGGGCTTGACAGGAGTTAGTCCTATGTGCAGACCAACTTTCTGAATCGTGATGGGGAATCAGGCAGGTGTCTAAACAGCCTGTGAGTGAAGGCATGCTTCCCTGGAGCTATGGAGATGCAGTGAAGCCTTTTGCTCCACCACTGCTTTCAGAGCGTCTCCACACAGCCAGTTAATTGCTGTCCGTGTGTGTCCAGGACTAGCCTTGCATTCTGGAGGACTTTTAGCATACCAGCTGCTTTGTGGTAGGTCTGCTTCTAACTTCAGTTCAGTAAGAGGGTTTAGTCCATCACCCTTCTGGGTCTACCCGGGGCTGAAATACCTGACTGTTTCCATGTTTGCTCTTTGCTACTGGCTAGGCAGCTCTGCCAGGCAAGAAAGCTGCTGCCTTCCACTTGCAGAGCCACCAGATCTCCTGGTGCTACTGCTTGGTGCTAGGGACCTGTGGGACACTTCTCAGCTAGTACGCAGTTACTCAGAAACATTCAGGAATTATCTTTGTATCCCTGTGGTTTAGCCCAAATGTTCTGAGCTTGAAGGAAGGTGAGATCTTGGATGGATCTCATAAGTACCTTTCATGTGTGGGTATTGAAATGCAGGTCCCAAAGTTGCATTGCTCTTATCTTTTTGTTCCAGACTAACACTGCTCATGTGGGCATAGCTGCTATAAAGGTCCGTGTTAAATATGGAAATGATTAAGGCTCTAAGATAATTCCATGCCAGCATCTGCATTGCATTTGTGTGTTAATCCCAGGAGTCAGAAAGGAACATTAAGACCCAAACCGCAATACAGGGATTTGCTTTGTTAAACAGGTGCACATTCAGAAGGGAATAATATGCTTAAATTGATGTGAAATACTTGACACTTACAGAGGAAGTGACCCTCCAAGAATCAATATGTAACAAAGTTTCTCCCGTTTCTTAAGTCTGTAATGTAAAGAACAGCTTTACATTTTTTTTTAATTTTTAAGGGAATACAACTGTAATGCATGTGAAGTATTTTGATGCATACATCTTTCCATTTTCTTTCCCCAGGAGCTGGCAAATTCTGTCTACTTGGTTATGGAGGTGAGTATCTCTTTTTTTCCTTGGATTAAGCAGACCAGTTTATTATGCAAGTAGTGCTTTCTGCTCAGCCTCACATGTGATGCTTTTGCTAATGTAATCTGTAGCTGTGTACCCCTGAGAACTGGAACAGTTTGGGGGAAGGTAGCAGTCAGTGGGATATTTCATACTGCTGTTGTCAGAAGGTCATGCTGGCACAGGTTTAAGCAGTCGGATGCCTTACTTCAAGGATCAAATCGGTGTTACTGAGTAGCGTATGCTGAAAAGATGCAGGGAAAGAAAACTTTATCCACACAGAATAGCTGCAAAACTTTTATGCATTTTCTTCCCTTTGCAGTCATCTCTATGAGATCTTGTTGACTTTCCCTAGTAACATGGAGCATGATGTGCAGAATTTCAGTTTTCAACTATGGCTGCTCCCAAGTTTTCCTTAGCTAGCTTTCTGGTGGTCTTTCGAGTGGTGACCTTTCTGCTCTGTTTTGGTTTTGTCTCTCTCTCTGTGCACATACACAGATGTACACACACACACACCAGCATTAATTAGCCTTGGTCTGCATCATAATGCAGTGTAGCATGTAGGGGAAATGTGACAGAATAGGAACCTATGGGAATAGCTTATTTTCTGCCAATTTCTGAATGCCTATTTTGATGTATAGGTGACTTTTTTATGTTTAAATACCATGATAAGTCTGTAATCCTAGGGAAGTCTACTGAAGTTTTTAATCTCTGATTTGCTTCACATTAACTGGGCTTTCTGTTCCGCTTCCAGTACTGCAATGGTGGTGACCTGGCAGACTACCTGCACAGTAAGTAGAACTGTATGGACCATCTCTTTTGGTCAGAAATACAGGCTGTTCTGTCTCCTTAAAGTTGCTGGGGTTTGTGGAAGATCTAAGTAAGCAGATGGGATGTTGTTTTTTAATTCCTGCAAGATAAACTATGTCATTGCTCCTTTGCTAATAGTTTCACCTTTGATAACAATTTGAAAACTGAGACTCCATGACAGTGAAAGCTAGTCTTGTAGTCTTTCCTATGTAGGTCAGTAGTGAAGAATGTGGACTTCAAAGTCAGCAGTTAGCTGGTTTAGTTACAGCAGCCGTATAGACTGGGCAATTTTAACACTACTGGGGATATGATTTGCCTCTGTCAGTGGAAAAAAAGCCATTCATACTGAAGTCTTGCATTTCTATGGAGTTGGATTGAAATAAGATCCCAAGAATGTGTTTTCTTCAGTATCTTTCCTAGGGATGTACCCACACCTAGGACAGAAAATGTTCCTTACTTCACAGTATACGGTGTAGCTGGTGGTGTTGTGAGGGTGATGAAATCAACAAACTTCAGAATCTTTGGTAGCACAGATAGCACAGGTATCTGTGACTGGTGTCTTGAACAACCTTTTCGTGAAACTGAAGTGCGTCTTTGCCGTCAAATTGAACAAAGCATGCTTTGCACATCATCCAGTTGTACTGCTGGAATTCAAATTTCAGTCTTGCAAGCTATTTTTCAGTGCAGCCCTCTGCAGAGATACAGAGTCCTGGTGTATCTGAAAACCACTTTGCACGTGAGTGCGTGTTGCATGACCACGTGAATTCCTCTGAACAGTAGGAGAACAACATATTTAACAAGTTGCTTAGCTGTAGTCAGCTAAGCATTTTCTGTTGGCCTGACTATATGTTTTTCTTATTTTTGAAAATAACTTTCTTGTTTTGCATGCTAGCTAAAAGATTACTAAATAGGAGGAAATAACTTTAATCTCATTCCTTGTGTGGCTCTGGATTATGGTTAAACAAAGTTTGTTCATGCTAGTCAGCTGGATAATGCTTCTTTCCTTTAATACAAGCTGAAAATTTTAATAATGAAATGCTTTTCAAAGTAGTTGAAGTTCAGTTTTGCCAGGGACCTGGCAAGTTTTTAGCTTTCGTGCATATGCAGTGAACCTTGGTGTTTAAGCACTGTTTGTGCACACTTGTTGACAAAGATGCATATAAGCTAGAGCACAGCTTCCAGCTGAATGGTTTATAGAAGCATGGATTTATAGAAAATCTTCCTGCTCATACTGCTGCTTTTATTCATACAGTGTTCTCTTTTCCCCTTCCACCCCCCAAAAAGTGAAGCATTCTGTGCAATTAGGTAGGCTATTAACACAGCTCACCTTGTTTATCAAATGAGACTACTCAGGGAAACTGGTGGCTAGTTTGAGAAAGTGACAATGAGTTATAGTTGACAAAATTCAGTTTTATCCCAGTTTGGTTTGTTTGAATGTTGCCTGGGATAAAGTTTGATCTTTCAATGCTTGTGATGATTTGAAAAAGATACTTTAGAGACAAAAACAAAGCTAAAGGTATTTTACCTTGACAACTGTAAGGAGCAGGGATTGTCACTGGGGAAATTGGAAGATGTTAAGAGTTACAAGTAAACATCTTTGTGTGAGTTGCCAGTGAAGAAAGCCCGGCAGGCACAGATCTCCAGAAGGAGGTGGACATTAATGATCTGCAGCAAGAGAGCAAGTTACTCTCATCACTAAAACAGAGATCTGGATCTACCAAATCCTAGGGGCTAGATGCTAATATCAGCTCTTGCATCATGTGGCTTTCTCCATTCCAGCTCTTGGAGTTACCTCAAAGAAGCAAGATTTTGCAGACACCGGGGTGCTTTTGATGATAATTGTCTCCTGAAAGAAAGTTCATCTTGGAAAGTTCAGATTTATTCCAGGGTATTTCACTGGTACGCAGGAGGCTCGTCTTTATGGAGCAGTTATTGTGCTGCTTCAGTTATTTTGATAATTGCATGATGGTATTTAATTGCAATGTCTACTTTCCCACTGACTCCTGAGACATTTTTTTCTGGTAGTTCCTGTAGCACTTACGCAAGCAGCACATGCAAATCCCCTGGTTCTCATTGAACGAGTTGCTTGTAAGCTTCCCAATCCATTCTGCCCTCTAATTACAAGCATTAGGCAATATGGTAATTCTGTGTTGAATCAAAAGGCACTCTAATTCTCCTTGTCTTCATAACTGGACGACGTGCATATGTGCACGTTTCAGTGCAATATGCATTTGTGTTGGATTAGACTGTCAGTCAGCCTAATCCCTTTGACACAAGCTAAGGTTGTATGTGTTCTGCTGAGTAGAGCTTCTGTGTTTTTGTTTTTTTGATTTCACTTCTGATAGATCTTTTATTTAATGAGATCTTTCATTTAAAGCCCATCATAGGGTGTGTTTCAAGCATGCAGTGGCAAATCTCTGCAATGTATAGTAGAACTATGCTATAGTTCTATATAGTATATATAGTGGGGGACATTTCAGAAGTTGCTGGTTTTGCTACATGAATAGCTGAAGTTTTGTGGCTCCTAACAGGAGATCAGATTTTTCTCAGATTCTGTGAATTGGCATTGATACAGGCCGTTATGGATCCTTCATAAGCCTGACCTTCATAAAAAGCTGCTTCTTGGAGCACATCTCTGAAGATATCTTTGAGAAGTGCTCTACTGTTGACGTGATTTAACCATGAAACGTGCAAGGAGCTGTCATCTTCTAGTTTATTGAATCCTGAGTGGTTGTGGGCACTCCTTTGTAAGCAAGGTGTGAGGCACTTCTGTGCAACTTCTTCCTATAGCTGGGTAATTAAGAATGTCTGTGGTGAGACTAGACCTGTCTCACATTAGTCCTCTGGCTTGTGCGGGAGGAGACCTTACAGGAGTCACGCTTGTCATATTCTGCCCAAGTGGAGCTGGGGGAGTTGCAGGGTGGGCCCCAAATAAATCAGCCTGGCCTCTCAGGCTTCAGCGTGATTGTATTGGGCCCATGTTAGAGATGCTCATGGCTCCTGTGAGTAAGAGGAGAAGTTATTTTTCCTAAATAACTTTTCTAAAACGGTGTTGTCATGTAACATCAGTGAGTGTACTCCAATACATTACCCCTGGATCAGCTATCAAGGCCTGTTTACTACAGTTCACCTGGCAGCCTCTTGGCAGGCTGAACACTCGGTACATCTCTGTGCAGAGCTGACCAGAAGGCACCTTTTTAAGTGTTTTTGTCCTTTTCCTGTGCCTCAGGCACGTAGGCCTCACAGTGACCCGCAGCAGATGTTTGTTCTGATCTACTGACCGGTGCAGCCGCCGCTCCCAAGGCAGTAAGCTGAGTGCCTCGTCACTGAAGTGGAGCCCATGAAAATAAACGCAGGGGTATTATTACTTCTCAGTAATGGCAAAGCAAGGCTTGTGAAACAGTGCTTTGTAAGAACGTGTTGCTGACCACAGACCTCCATGGGGATGCCCAGACTTTAGTGCGGGCTCGGTGTTTTGCCAGCAGTTATCTGGTGAGGATGAGGTTGCCTTTTTTTTTTTTTTTTTTTTTTTTCCCCTGCAGGAACAGAAGTATAAGTTCCCTGTTTGGGATGTAGTAGAGACAGTGAGTTGTTTTGTTCTCCACATCTGTTTTGATGACATCTAGTTTGAATGAGTCTTCTGTATATTCTCCATCTGCTGCTGGTAGTTGTTCTGAAGATCTTTTGCTGACCAATGTGTGTTTCTGGCTTTTAGAAATCGTTCCGGTGGAACATGGCTAATGCTGCTTTTCCTGATTTTTGTAGAACAAAACAATCTGATGTGAAATTAAACCTGGTAGTCTGAAGAAAATGAGAGGTGTCTGTAGGGAGAATGCATCAAAATGAGTTATGGAGAATACACTGAAAAATCCAGATGCGGCAAAGTGTGAAGGGAACAAGAGTCTGACCCTTAGAGCTTCTGCTGTGGGGTTTTGAATCCCTGAGCTCGAAAGTACAAGTGGTATTTGTTTTTGCCCTACTCTTCAGAGACTCCTGGCTCTGACAGTGACAGTTGCATTTATTTCTCTGTCCTTCAGCTGGAGATTGCTGCTGTCATTTGGTAGACTGGTCTGAGTGTGAGAGATAAGGACCCTTGTTTTTCTGTGTTGCGATGTCTGTTAATGGAGTGAGGTAAAGGTAAATATGCCCCTGTGCTCCCTATGTAACTTACTGTCCCTTTTCTATTGCTGAGGGCAGCATCACAATTTCACAGTCCTGCCTTGCTGCTCTACCATGATTCTTGAGATTTAATGCTGCCAGAAGATCCAGCATGTGCCTAATTTTGCTGTGCTGCAGCATGCTGCTGTCACTGCCAGAGCAGATGGACTAGAGAAATCTCTTTGCAGGCTCAAGACAAGAGCATAGATGCCATGTGTCAGGACCACAACACCTTTGCAGGGTTAAGAGCTTCAAACAGAACTTCTCTGAGGTGGAAAAGCTGAAATTCTGCAGAAATTGATCGTTCGGAGGCCTTGTTTTCTTCAAATGAGTGGATTTTCTGATCTTGGTAGCAATGTTTTGTTGTTTTTTTTTTTTAATATTTTCATTTTTCTAGTGTAAGGGGTTAGAATCCACATTAGGAAGACTTAACTGCTTTGCTGAGGGATGGTGGCTGGTGCTGTGTTAGTCTTACAGTCACCAAATTACACAAAAGAGGAGGTAATGCCTTAAAGATGTGGCAAGCTGTTGGAGCTGCAGGTCAGGACAAGGCTCGAACAAAACAGCTCCTCTGCTAGAGGCAAAGTGTATTTAGCCAGTAGTTCATAGTTGCCTGCTAGCTTAATAATGTTAAGAATTGCCAAGTTCCACATGCTTCTCATTTGGGGGAGAATGAGACAGCCTGTCCTTTCCTGTGCCTGAGCTGAGCTGGGCAGGGCAAAAGCCTCTGGAACTCTTGCTGTTCTGTTTGATGGTGCTTTAACTGTTCCTGAATAGGTTTCCCTGCCCCAGTCAACCTGGGGAAGGCCCTGTTAAAGAGCAGGCAGTGCTTTTTTCAGACAGTAAGTAGGTTTGGTAGACTTGCATCTAAGCTGCCTCTTAGTACCTTTAAAATCTATTCAGAGTATCTCCCTCTTGCAGAGGAGTTTTCTGAATTCCAGCTGAGTGCCAGTTCATGAGGGGAAAAGGCCCAGTGAGGGGGGAGAAACTCTATATACACGTGCACTTGTGTCACATGTATGAGTCCAGGACTGGCTGGTAGCTGTGGTGATATTTTAGCTCTGCTTGTGACTCTTTCCAGAACAGTGAGGTTTGGGAGTGGTGGGAGTTTTCCTGTTCTAAATACTGTTTAAACTTATCTGTGTCCCTTGCTGTTTTCCCATGCACATATTTCAAAACTTAGATTTTTAATTTCCTGTGTTGTGTTAAAGCTGCTTACAGCCTCATCTGTGTTTTCATAAGGATTCCTCCCTTCCAGCAGACGAGGTAGAGCAGCATTTTGAAGTCCCTGCCAGCTTGTTTTAAGCTCTTACTAGAGAGCAGCTGGAAAAACAGTAATGAAGTCCCAAATAATTTACAGGGATCTTCTATAAAAAGAAATTTTGTTAATTGGAGTGGTGCTTTCTTTAAGTCTGACTTGCTTAGTGACTGATAAGGAAGCAGGCTGGTAGCACTGTTGGCCCTGTGGTTTGTTCAGCAGGCTGCTCCTAGCTTTGGCAAGGGTTTCATACATGTGGTTCTTAAAATAACAAGAGCTAATGTTGCTTCAGTCTGATTAGAAGGTCCAGCTGAACATTATTTTAATCCCTTCAGAGTTGCTTAGTTTTCACCCTGTTTCTTAGGAAGCCCTAGTTCAGGAGAGTGAAGTTCAGTGATCCCATATTTGCAGAATTTGATTGTTAACTTTTACAAATATATTTGTTTATAAATAGCAAATTTTGCCTGAAGAGTCTAAGAGTACTTCTGTTATGTATTGGAATGTGGCTCATCCTGACACTGGATTTGTATTAAAATTATGGTTTGTTCTAGTGGGTAATGATGCACAGCAGTTAGGCCTAGACTTGGATTCATACCCCAAAGCTACAGATCCCTGGTGGTCATGTATCTGAATCTGCCCAGCTTTTCCAGGCCCAGATTGAGTCTAAATGGCTCCTGCAGGCATAAATCTTAATCCTAACTGTGATTCCAGGTTTAAACAAACTCTTCTTGGTAAAGATGTGACCTTATGTATCTGACTGCTGTTGACCATAGCTCGGAGGTGACCCTCCCACTCATCAGGTTGCAGGCCCTGTCTGGCTGCAAGGTTAAAGATAGCTGGCAGCTCTTGCTGAGGGAAGCCCTAAATCTCATCAGATGTCACTTTTGGACCCAGCTGAGAAGCCAAATTCAGCACCCGCCACTGACCCCAGTTCACCATGGCCATGAGACTCTCAGGGCTGAAAACAACCTTGGCCACAGCATAAGCTGGGAATGCAAAAGGTCTCTCTCAATGTCTGAACTAGTAATTCAGTAATAGTGTGAGGAGCAAAAAGCCATATGTGGAAGTAAAGAATGCCAAATTATGGTTAATTGCAGTGGGGAACCTGCTCCCTGGGCTCTTCAGAGAACTGGCATTGTGATTCTTTCATCTGTGCTTATTTTTCTTCCTCCCTAGCTATGCGCACACTTAGTGAAGACACCATCAGGCTCTTTCTCCAGCAGATAGCAGGTGCCATGAAAATGCTGCACAGCAAAGGCATCATCCATCGGGATCTGAAACCACAGAATATCCTCCTTTCGTACGCTGGAGGCAGAAAATCAAATCCCAACAACATTCGCATAAAGATCGGTAAGACCCTGTTATAGTGTCACCCTAACAGCTCTCAGGAGTGTTTGGTAACAGATATGTGGCAAGCCTCAATTTCTTTTGGGAAATGTCTGGGAGGAAAAAAATAATCTCTGCGCTTTTTAATGTGTCCTAATGTTTTACCACTTCCTCACTTAGTTTCTCTGCTAGATGCAGCCAAGCTCAGCTAACTTCAGTGGACCTCCAAGCCATAGGAGCGAGAGCTTTCTGCTTTGCCAAGACACAGACTAATGCAAAACAAATTGGACAGGTCTTGCTCCATTTCCAAGCTGAGCAGTGCCTCCCTTTGTAAGAATAACAGCCTGCCCTAATAGGTCTGTAATCTTCAGGCTTACTAAGAAAGGAGCAGCTACAATGACTTATGTATTTGTCTTTTATTAGAACTGATGTTAAATGCTGGTGTCTTAAGGCCTAAAACTAGCTGCTCTCCTGGCTGGTTTCAGAGCATAAAGAAAATCGAGCACATCTCAAAGCAGGCGTTTCCCACAATCTGAATTAGAGGCAGGTTTCTCAGCTGCATCTTGAAGAAAGTCGCTTCCAGCATATTAGGTACAGAGGGTGGCAAGTAGCATAGACAGCCCAATAGTTGGGACAAATGCTTCAGAAGTCCAGTTACAGAGCCCACTTGTCCTTTGTGAGACTCAGAAATGAGTGCTGGGTAATATCCCCCTCAATATGTGGACATCTGTCATGTTATGTTACTGCTCACAAGCTGAAGCTGACACCAATTAAGTAAAACTATTTCTCTCCTGAGCCATGTGCTGCAGAGAAAGTAGTAATGCTTAGCTGAGAAATGAGGTTCAGTGGAAGAGTTTAAAACTGCTGCCTAATTGTCTGTGGCTGATGCATTTTGCGAAGTGCAGAGGAAGTGGTGGAAGTGACTGGGAGTTGCAGACACAGGCAGGAGGGCTGTGGACACAGCACATCAACTCCTGGGCACGGCTGCTCTTCAGCGTGGTGTACCCTGCCACCCCTCCTTCCCACTTCCCTAAGAAATGCATGGTCCAGGGAACAGCTAGCTGTTCCAATTAGTGACAGGTGACAGAGTAAACAGCTGTGTCAAATCTCCTTGCTTGAAATATCTAGTAACCTTGAGAGAACTTCCAAGTATCATATGATCAGATGCTGAGTAACCTGCAGGTGTGATTCATATTGGTATTCCTAGCCCCTGGCTTTTCCATCTACCAGGTGAACTAGCGGCTCAGCTTTCTCTTTTCGTCCTGGAGCCAGCACTACTGAAACTCTTCTGTAGGAACAAAGCAAGGCTATGTTTTTCAATAGGGCTGTTCTAGAAATGTGGATGGTGGCAAGCAGTTGTTTCTCTTGGATGCCTGTTAGACTGCAGCTTTTCCATGGAGTGGAATTTTCAGTTTCCCAAATTAAAAGTTGAGATAGCAGCAGATGAATTAGCTGGTATGAACTGGCACATGCTCTAAAGTCAAGAAGATTCCAGCAGTTGACACTTGGGAATGCAGGCAAATGGATGTAGAAAGAAGTTGACTGCTGATCTGTGTGATTCCGTGATTTCTGAAAATGGATGAAAGTTTGTTCTTCAAATACTTTAAGCAGCTTGGTTTCCCTTTTTCTAGTGTCTGCATGGTTCATTAATAATGAGCACAAGGATGTTACTGCTCAGGGAGAGGGCTATCAGACTTATGGTTCAGGTGGGGTACTGTACCTGCTGCAAGGACTCACAGGAGCTAGAAGAGTCATTAAGGGAGGTACAGGCTCTCTAGAACTGGTGTCTGATCTTAGCCCACCTTTCTGCTTCTCTTTAGCTGACTTCGGATTTGCCCGGTACCTGCAGAATAATATGATGGCAGCAACTTTATGTGGTTCACCAATGTACATGGTAAGTGTACTTTACTTAAAAGTTTTTCTGTATTGTTCTGGCTTTGCCCTCCACAGAAACAAGGCTTTGTTTTTCATTAGTCTTCCCTCCTCTGAAAGTGAAATTTTATTTACTTGGTGGAATACTTGATACTTCAAAGTTCTAGCTGCTGGTAATGTTAGACAACTGGTGCCTATGTTGTCATTCTTACTTTCAGGTGAGATGTTGTTAAATAAAAACTGAATGAAACAGAATATTGATTGCTTTCTGCTCCCAGAAACTGTATCTCCCAGAGAGGACCAGAGCCTCTCCACAGGCATGGGGAGATGAAATGTATTTCTTCTGCTGCAAACAAAGCAACAACAAAGTGTGAGGGCCAGGATGATAGTTCACACATCTGGCTACATTTGAAGTGTTGCTTGCTTGCTGAGGAACCTCAGTAAATCACTGCTCCAGCAGAACTTTTTGAGGCAGTGATTCTGCAAGCCCACTGTCGCCTTGAGTCTTGCAGTTTTTGCACCTTTTGGTAAAGGCCAGAGTACTGGGAGCAAGGTCCCTGTTCAACAGCAGTTTTGTAAAATCTCCAAGTGTTCTTATCATTTTGGTCCTGCAAAATCCTCTCAGGCCTATGAACATATTCAGGCACAGATACTGCCATTCTTGCTGACTTACAGAAAAGTATGTTTTGTACTCAGAACTTGGTGTAGATGGAGCCCATCTGCTTTCGTTTGCAGTTTGTTTTGTGCACTCCCACTCCCTGCTCCATCCACCCTCTGCACACGAACTCTTTCACCAAACCATCTACTTCAAGGATGACTTCCTAGCTTGGGAAACGTGTTTAAAAACAAACTGATCCCTTTCACTTCCTTTGTACTTTCTAGTCTGGGACCTGTATGTGAGGAGGTGATCTGTTGTTTGTGCTCATGGGAGCAGTCAGGATTTCAGTGTTACACCAAGCCAGTGAAATTAAAAATGGCAAAAGCAGACCAGAAATAAAAATGTCAAAACCCGCCATGTAACATTTCCTGGGAGCGTAGTTGCCTGAGCTCAAGTAAAAAGTTGCAGTAGATCAGTTTAGGTTGAAATTTTTATAAGTGCCCTGGCGATTAGTACCTAGTAGGTACTTGATTTTGAATGAGTTCTAATGCTTTTAAGTTTTGTCTGTATCCTTTGCCCAAAGGATAAAGGCTGGACTGTGCCATGCTGCACAGAGGTAGCATGTTTCTTCCACAATACAAGCTCAAGCGAAACAGACTTCCTCTCTTTCCCTTTCTTTGAAGCCTTGTGTTTATTTGAACTATGCTATATGTGAAGATGATGTCATTTTTCTCTCCTGTGAGTGTTTCCTGAATTGTCTATTTTTAGTGATACTTTTTCTTTTGGAGCCTTGTATGAAAGTAAATCATAAGTTCCAGCTCTATCTATTTTTTTTGCCCTTTTTTTTTTTTTTAAGGCTGGAAAAAGCTACTGATGACCTACTGCTATTTTGTCTTTTTAATATAAACAGCTCTGGACAGGGAATCTCAGAATGTTTCATATTGTTCTCTGTTTACTGATAGGTTTGAGGGAAGTTCAGTAGGGAGGGTGAAACTAGGATTTAGGGGATGTTTGAAGCCTGTCCGTACTGCCATTGTGGATCTTGTGCATCTGTTCTGGGAACATCTGCAGGAAGGCAAGCCCTTATTCCCTCTCTTAGCTTATAGCCCATTGCTGCTCTTTTCATTTTGCTCCTTTACAAAGAAAGTCATGTTAGCCACACCACAGTGTGCTTTGTGGCTGAATGCTGATATGATCCATGTCACATGAGGCTTGAAACTTCCATCTGCAGTTCTTGTCCTTTGGCTTTCCTTGGCTTTGTTTGGTGTCATCCCTGCTTCCCTTGTTGACATGAGCTTGGTCTGTCCCTAACGTTCTCGCTGCCTTTTTTTTTTTTTCCATTACATGTGGCTGGTGAGCTAGAAAATTGATCCTGTTCCATGCTGGCAGCATTGTGATGAAATCTGTTGTTACAAATTGGGATTAGCAAGCCTGCCCTTCTGCCCCTCTTGCACTGCTGCCATTCCCCATGCACACTGCACACTGAACCAGGGGCCCTGCTGGCTCGTGCCATCCCCAGCCTCTGGAGCGAGCCTGGGAGGGGGCTGCCAAGGGCATGGTGTGAGGTTGGAAACCAGTGTCTGAGGCATAGCAGGGCTCAAGCTGCTGGACTGCAGTGCACAGATCCCAGATTGCCTTTGAACCCAAACTGTGGCCTTGGCAGCAGGCTCTGGAGCATAATTAATAAGCTGCTATCTTGGGCTAGATGAGGAAAATAAGCGCGTGATGCTGACCAGGGTAGAGGCTTAAGCTTACCTGTGCAGTTAGAGCCTTTGTTCTTCTCAGTCATTTGTCCGTTTCTTGCTTTGCTTTGGAAGATCTGTGTGATTTCAAGACTTCTGAGTGGAGGTTGACTCAGCTGAAAATTGTATGCCCAAGAAGGGAAAGAACTTTGTTTGCTCAAAGTAGATATAATAGCATAGGGCATTGTTCTGTCTGCCTGAACAAAAGTCTCTGCTTGCCCAGCTTAACTAGAGAATTGGCCTTTTCAGGGTACCTGTAGGCCTGTTGGAAGCAAATCTTTCATACTTATTGGGGAATACAGCTTGAGGGGGTTTTAAAGCCTATCAGTGACTTCTGCATCTTTCTTGCAGCTGCTAAAAAAGCTCTGCATCTTTTATAAAAAACAAACTTGTGTTCTCTCCCTAAAGGCACCAGAAGTCATTATGTCTCAACACTATGATGCCAAAGCTGACCTCTGGAGTATTGGAACCATCATTTATCAGTGTCTGACAGGAAAGGCTCCTTTTCAGGTGAGTTGCTTAGGTCTAATGTTTCTGAATTGTTATTTTTTTTAAATCCACTTACTCTAAAGCATTTATTGTTGTAATATGAACTCCCATAGACCTAGCCTTGTAGAGATCTGTTGGTCCAGCACATTGGCAGTGTGGCGCTTTTATATGTTTTAATGCCAAAAGTGGTACCAGAAGATGACGAAGATGACTCTCCTTTCTTTCTCTGGGCTGTATCTCAGTGAAATGTGATTTATGATTATAAATCCATGGGAAAGGCCACCTCTTCAGGAAAATTACCATGGGCCAGCTAAAGCAGTGGTATTTCTGGGCACACACTTCATAAAAATAAAAATGTAAATATAAACTGTTTTTACTTGTTTAACTATGCTCAGTGTATAATTTGTAACTTAGTTCAGTTGGGT
Source organism: Alectura lathami (assembly GCA_013399715.1). Taxonomy (NCBI): domain Eukaryota; kingdom Metazoa; phylum Chordata; class Aves; order Galliformes; family Megapodiidae; genus Alectura; species Alectura lathami. The sequence goes on from VXAV01004805.1 coordinate 311,427, forward strand.
ATAGCAGGACAATTGCAAGTAACGTTAGGGATGATTTGGTGGCAGCTGATGAATTGCAGCTAAGTCGGATCTTATCAGAAAGATCTTATGTCATCTCACAGCGATCCTTTCCAGCCTGAAATGTTTATGTTCATCAAGTCCAAACTCCTCCAAATATAACACAGCCCAGTAAAACTCCACCCTGTAATTTATGCCATAACTGCTGGCTGAGCTAGAGCATGTCTGTTGTGAAAAATGTTCTGATTTTTAAACTTCTAAATGATGGAGAATTCATTGTAAACTTATGCTAGGTGCTGCAGGATTACTTCACATAATTTTAATCTTATATATAGCTGGAGTTGATCTGAATTAGTGCATTTTTCTTGTTCCCAGTCATTAATGTGACACAGTATACACTGCATATTACCTTTTTTATTTCCATGCTGAATGAGATGTGCATACTCTTCCTTAGAACCACAGTTTTACAGTACTGTGATTGTTCTTTCCTTGCCGACTTACAGCATAGCAGAGAGATGCTTGAATTGCTGATATTACTTTGCTCCTTTAATAATTGAGCTCTCTAGAGCTCATCTGTCTAATCCATGGAGGGGGAAAAAAAAAAGAAACCACAAATGTGCATGCTGATGTGAGCTCCAGTTCATGCCAGCTCTGGCTCTTTGGCTTCAGATCAGTTAGGGAAAATGTCATATCTGGCCCTTTCTTCTCATGGCCTGACTTCTCTTCATCCTGTCTATTTTTTTTTTCTTGGGGTGGGGGAGGAATCAAGTGGAATCTGTGGTCATGTAATAAATCAAACTTTATGAACTGCAAGATTTTCAGAGCTTTAGCTCCACAGCTCTTTACTATTTCATGAGACTTTGAATGTTTATGCAGTTACATCATCAGGAAGGGTACAGTGAATTCTGAATCTGTTGTAGGAAGCAGTGGGCAAATACAGAAGTAAACAAATGGTATGTTTTGTTTTTGTCTCAGAGCTAAGAACTTTTTTTTTTCCTTCAGAGTAATTTTTTCCTTGTTGCCATATGAATCTTCCATTTCAGTGCTTTAGAGTCTACCCACCAGCTTACTCTGTATTTAGCACAAGACTTCATTTCCTTTGCATGTTTCCTTTTTGTAAACACCCCTACAAAGTTCATGGAAACTTCTGAATGGCTCCCACTTGCTGGCTGCATCCACTTGTTGCTGGTATTGGTACCTCTGAGCAGAAAAAATAACTGTAGGAATAAAAGAAAATATTGGTGCATTAAGAAGGAAATGTGGTGGAGAAAGCAAACTTTGACTCTACATACGTAGGGGAGCCTTGCACTGTATGAGTCTTGTAACTTGGAGCCTTTTAGCCTCTGAAGGCCTGTGATACTCTGCTCATTCAGATGTTTAGACCATACCTGTGTGACTTTCACAAGTGTTTTTCGCTGAAGTTTTTCCACTTAATGTCTCACACAACCTTGTGGAGTCTGACTTCTTTGAAAAGAGTTAGGTGGCTTTTATTATTGAAGCATGTATTGAAGCATGCCATAGAAATGTTCTTCTGAAAACACTTGTTCTTATAGCAAAGATTGTTTTTTCATGGGAAGTAAAATTAAATACCAGTCTGCTCTATTCAGCAGTACAGCCAAGTTTTTGGGTGCGAAGATGGTCAGAATAAAATCAGCCCTCAGGCTCATACAAGGTGAGGCAATCCTGTAATACCCGTGTCCCTTTGATCCATGGCCATCCCCTACCTCGCAATGAGCGATGAAGGGGCACTTCAGCCCCCACCCAGCAGGTCCTGAGCCTTGCTTTGTGTTTGCCTGACCAACTAACTTTTCTTTCCCATATGCATCTGACTTCGGTTGGGCTGGGGATCATTTGTTCCTTTATTTTGGTTCCCCCTCATGCCCTTTCCTCTTTTGAGGTTTGCATTTGGAAACAAATTGCTGGCCCCATTTGTTGCTGCAGCTGTGGATTTGTTTGGTTAGGGAGAAAGAAAAGCTCAGCCCAGATGGTTCTTTGGGCACCATCTATTTGTTTTGACTGTGTGTCACCAACTGCCTTCCCTAGGCTGCAAGCTTCAGGTGAAGGAAGCCTGTTGAGGGCAGATATTGGAAAGCTGGTTAAAGGTTAACAAGCTTTATTACTTCGTTGGCATGACTGTTTTGTGAGAATGTGCTGATGGTTGCTGTGCAGGCGAGAAGCTTTTGTTTGCAGGGCTTTTAAGAGGAGAGACAAGGGTAGTGGACAGGGTGATGGACCTGTGGTCAGAGTTGCTGGGGAGACCATGAATGGGAGTTAGTGCTTTGGGAGGGACATCTAGAAATGGGTGGAGAGATAACAGGCTAATTTTGCATAGTGCCACCAGCTGCAGACCCAGTTGTACAGGGCAGCCAGGAGCTGGATTTCGTATGTTAACCTCTTCAGGCTAAATCCTCACAATTCATTCCCTCCCAGACTGGCAAGGACAGCACCTCACCTCTGCATAGCTGAGATTCCCATGGGAATCTGGAGCACAGTGTGGAACATGCTGCATTTGGGCACTCTAGCTGTTCACTGTGGGAGCCAATTAGACAACTTCATGGGAATGCAAACTTTAAGGACTCCAGTGTTATCTGTAGCAAGGAGGAATTAGTTGCCTAAAAAAGGCTTTGGAGGACTGGGTTAGATGGAGAAAAGATCAAACACATATGGAAAGGCTGAGGCAGCTGTCAGTCTAGAAAGTGCTTGTAAATCTAGACAGATACTTGTGTCAGTGTGTATATGTGTGTGACTGTGATTTATAACTGTCTCAGAGTTTAATTTTAACTGTAGCTGGGTCACCCAAGGCAACTTCCCAAAGCCATTCTCGTCCCTTCCCTGCATGCCAGACAAGAAAGAAGCTGCAGATGCTCAGATGTGAACAGTTGGTGGGATGGCTGCTGAAGCTGTCGTAAGGAGCTTTTTGTATTAAAGATGCCCACAAACAAAACAGTGAGTCTGCCGCAGGGATGAGATTAATAGGATTCATAATCCCTATAAACAGATTTGCTGAGCACTGTATTAATGTGGAATTGTTAATTTGCCTTGCTTAATAAGTGGTCTGCACTTGCATCTCTTCGTTCTTGTTACTGAGGACAGGACTTGAACAGTAGTGCATTTTCATGTCTTGCTGACCAGTACTGAGAAATGCCTCAAGAATGTAGCAGTTTTCTCTTGTGCTTAGCTGAGATGAAAAGATTGGACCTGATTCCTGCCAAGGACCATGAAACCTGGTTGTCTGCTGCTTGAAGCTTTGCATGAATCTCCTTGCTGCAGTACAGCCATGGTGTGCTGTGGCTGCATGATGGGAGCCAGGGAGCAGGGAAGAGCAGAAATAGCGCAAGTTGCTCGTCTGGTAGCTGTGAGAAAGTTAACCTGTGTGTGTATGTTCTCATCTCAGCTAAGTGGTAGTTGAAAAATTCATCTTTTAGCCTATGTACCAATTCTACTGCTTTATTTTGGAGTTAGTTCCATTGGCAAAAGTACTAGGATTATTTATGGCTTAAAACAACCACTATATTGTAAAATGAGCCTTGAGGAAAACTGGAGAAGGGGGGTTTTATTCCCCTTTATGCCAAGACTTGACACAGCCATCAGCTTGTTGCTCTGGTCAGTGAGCCACTAGCTTTTTGCCCTGTGTTTGTGGGTCTGATCTTTTTCTCTTGGGAGCTGAGAGGAAAAACCTCCATGGACAGCTGAAGAAAAAGGCTTGTGCTTTTGGGATCCTCTGGATGCTTGCCACATAGCTGGAGCAGATACCATTACATATCTAGTGAAATGTTGACTAGACAGTGCTGTTCACTGAGGGTGGGAATATCTCTGGCTGTCTTCTGACAGAGTGCTGTGCTTTTTGCACTCAGCTTTTCCCCAGGCACAACAAATCCAGCGCTGAATGCTTTTGGAAACACCGTTGCTTTTTAGGTGCAATTCACTTGCAGGCAGCCAGCACCAAGTGGGATGTGGCAGGGCTATGCTGAATGCCTTTGTTGGCTGAACATGTTTCCACTGCTGCTCAGGACAAAGTAGCAGAGTGGCAGGACTGAATTTGTCTGATTGTCTTATATACAGAAAGGACAGACAAAACAAACCTGGTTACACCAATGGAGCTGCTCCATAGTAACATGAGAGGGAAGCAAAGGCATGAATTGCCTTGCTGATGTATCTCCTATATATAAGGAAAACTAAAACTGGGCTATCCATTCTGTATCCTGGTTTCTGACAGGTGGAGACTGTCCTACAGATAGCAGCCAGCTCTGCATACTTTGAATGGTCCAGGTGTTAGGTGCATAAAATGTTTTTCTGGTGTTTTTCTTGGATAGGGTGCATCTCCCAAGAAGGCAGGTTTCAGATTGTGGGCTTTTGAAGACGGCCCTAATAAGAAAACATGGTCTAGGTGTGTGGGGAGGCCTGGTGCCCTGGATGTGATCCTTGCAGAACAGGTGGGAATTCTACTGATCAAGTAGAATGGGGAGAAACAACATCCTTAAATACGTGCCTCTTTTAATTTGTGCAAAGAGGACAGGAGCTTTACTGAGGGTATTGTTTTCATCCAAGGTAGTGCTTAGAAACCCTCTCTAATGAACTGGGCTTTGCATATGTGCTGTTTTTAATATATTCCATCTTTACTGCCAGTAAAAATTCTGACAGAACAGTGTTTGAAATAGATCAGAGCTTCATTGTATTTGTGAAACAATTGAGTTGTTGCAACAGGAAATGAACAGAGAAAACAGCCAGGGCTTGTGTCTCTGATGTGAGTAGGCACTTAGCTTCCCTGCAGTGGAGTTCTGTTTCTCCTTGTACATTGTCTGTCAGGCGTATTTTCATTATGCAGTGTTGTGGCCAAGCCATTTGGTGCAGTGTGTTCACTTGCCTCGTTAAAGTTTGCCAAATATTAAGAATCTAATTACAGGGCAAGATCTGCAAGGGGAGAGGTGTAAGATGGTGTTTTACTGAACCAAACCAAATTGGATGGCAGCGACTGGAAATGCTGATGGAGATTGGCATCTACATAACAGCATGCTTTGCTGAACTACATACATTCTTCAGAATCCAGTAAAATGAATTTTGGATCTCCTGATTGAGTCCCTGCTGTGTCTGTGAACAGAAGACAGGTTATTGCAGAAAGAACTAGGAAATCTTTATTTCCTTCTGTTAGGAATCCAGTAGCTCTGTTTGTTCAAGGATCTGGGTGGGTGGATGTAAATAACAATGTCCATTCTGGTCTTACTGGTGCCAGTTGATAGCAAAGCTGTGAGGCTTGGGGTTGCTAACACTGTGCAAGGAATGTTGTGTTGATCAGCTTTACACCAGTCTGTTGATATTAGCAGGTACCTTCGTTTTCTTTCAGAGTTTTGTACTGAGCTTTCTCAGTTATGCTTAACTTCATGTTCATCTTCAGCCAGAGGGAGTAGGTGATGTTGAAACAGCGTCTTATGTGGCTGCTTTTCTAGCCCTGCTGCGTTAGTGGCATTGTGATGGCCATCTGCAGATTGACTTGTCTGATTTGCCGTTTTAAGCATCTTAATTGACTTTAAATGCTTCTGATTTAGAACTGGAAGAAGGTGGAAGGCCTGAGGGTTTTTTGTGTCTGCAGCACCAGGAGAGCTGCCTGTTGCCTCCTGGTTCACACTTTCCTAAACATTCTGCCGCACCAGTAATTGCTTGCACACAGATCTTTCTGATCTTCCTTTGCTGTTTATGTTTACCTTGTCTGTGTCATGCTGCCCAGCCTACTCTCTCTTTATTAGAGACTTTGCATAAGCAGAAAAGCTTAAGAAACTGAGGTTAATTTACTAGCCTGTATATATTCATTATATAAAAACAAATGGAGAAATGATGTTAGGAAACTTTTGTTTGTGTCTGTGCTTCAGTACTGGAGATGTTTTTAACCTCATCCATAAGCCTGTAGTTATGCCAACCCTTTTTTTTTTTTTTTTTTCTTTGAGATTCTTTGCAGAATATA
>VXAV01004805.1:317772-364677 GCA_013399715.1 Alectura lathami
TCAGAGTAACTGTGGAATAGAAATGTTAATCCCTTTCCTTTTATTGTCAACTACTTCATGAACTGGTTTTATTTTTTCCCCTACAGGCCAGCAGCCCACAGGATCTTCGTCTCTTCTATGAGAAAAACAAGATGCTGATGCCGAAGTAAGCATTTCCCCAGTGTTGCTGTTTGTATGCACTTGTTTACTCTGGTTTTACGCTTATCCCTGCATGTTCCTGGCTTCTCCCTTGAGGAGAAGCCTGTAAATATTTGGCCACCTGCCCTGCCCCATTCCTTAAACCAGCAGTGATGTGGCCCAGAGAAAGAACAGCAGATTTCCATAGTTGGTGTTCTCTCTATAGATAATACTACTCTCCTTTACTGCAAAAAAAAAAAAAAATCAGGTTTTTTAATTATTTCAGGAGCCAGGCAGTGGTCCTTTCCTGTGTATGGCTTCCCTGAGGCTGGCAACAGCTGTTAAGAAAAAATCATGGTAATTCTTGAATCATGCAAGCAGTCAAACTGCAGTCTCTCCTGTAACCTGCCATACCTGACTGGAGATCACATTCCCATTTCTCACGTGTCAGGACAGCAACTGCTTGTGTCCATCCTGCTAATAGGAGGAAACACTATAACCTCGCTGGCAATGGACACTGCTGCAGTATCCATGGGTCACGTAGGGAGGATAAGTCGTTCCATCCTAGGGATGCATGTTACCTAGCAGAGCAGCTAGCTGCTGCTCAGTGCTGTGATTTGTCAGTATATTTTGGTTTTGTTGCTGTGGTCTGTACCTTTCGATCTTTGTGCACTTAAAGCCAAGCCTCATGCCTCCTTCTGAAACCTCAGCCTAGTGTAGAGAAAGGACTGAAGCTCCAGGTTACGTACCCAAATATTGGAAGGCATTTTTAACCAGAAAGCTAGCTTCTGCTTGGCAGAGCTGCTAATGCAGCCGCATATGCAGGGAGTTCATTGAGTTGCTTTATATGGATTTTTCCCTATCGGTTCAGACAGCTCCAAGAGATGGCAGAAGGCTGCAAAGAAGCCAGAGCTCTTACCAATGACTTCTGCTATGCATTTAATTTCCATTGAAGTACTGCTTCATATTTTGATTTGGGGTGAAGGGGCAAATTTTTGATCAGGATTAAATTGGTGTACCTGCATATTCTTCTGGTTTGAACCTGAGGGTGTGATGGAGTAAAGCGCTCTAACAAAACAATTCAGAGCAAAACCACTGACGCATAGTTGGAGCCACGTAGTCTGTGTAAACAGAAAGCAGACCTTCTGTTTCCCCTACACAGCTAAAAACATGGCTGTTCACCTTTGAGGTAGTGCCTCTTATTAAGAGGGAAATAAATTCCTACAATTAATAAGCTCCCTTGTGCTGATCATGCTACCCTGCTACCACTTTGGCTTATGTATGCCATAGGAGACAGCCAAGGGGAGAAATGAAACTCAGTTGTAAGAGGAAAGCATGTCTGTTCTTGCAGGACTTAGTCCTTTTTCTTCATTGTGAGTTCTCTATAGACACTCTGCATTTATTATTTTCACTCATCTCTGCTTTTTAACTCCCAAATTTCACAATACTTCAATCCAAGCCCATTATTTTTTTTCACCATAGAAGCTGGATCCAAAGTTGCCTTTGTGTTACTGCTTTCCAAAGTTTGTCAGTTTGTCTCTTTAACGTGAGCCACAATCTGTGCTATTTCCTGAGTAAACATGAATAAACTGCCCCCGCCAGCCCTGCCAGCACAGGATGAAACACGAAACCACTCGAGAGACCTTGTTTGATGCCAACGTTGGGTTTCATTCTCCTTGGGGCTAGGCATGCTGGCACCCAACTCACCAGCATCACCATGGAAAGTGGTGTGTTTGGGCTTTGGGAATGGGGTGGGGATAACTCCTCACCAGCAGTGTCTACCTCCCAGGCTGCTATTGCTGACAGGTGAAATGCCATTCTGAGGTGGGGAGCCCATGTTGGTAGGAGCCAGCCCAAAGGCTGCACAATTTTAATAGCACCGATCTAAATAGCTAACATTCATTGCGCTGATTTGCATGGCAAAGTATATTCTAGATCACGGGAGGAAGGAGGCAGTTTTGTTGCTTATGTTTAAAAACATGGCCTTGGAAAACAATACTATAGCTAGATGTTTTAGAGGTGAGAGAGGAGACAAACAGGCTGTTAATCTGCGCTTTCCTCAGTCTGTTCTAACATCTGAGCCTACTACTTGACCTGCCTGCTTCTTGGCTTTTAAAATCATACAGAAGCTACAGTCATTGCTGGGAAATAGACTCATTTTGGATGAATGCTTTGTGTTATGGATAAATAAATTATGGTGATAACACTGGAGTACTGCAGGTCTCCAACACTAATGTATTTTTCAGAAGACTGCTAGCTGTGGTATCCTGTGGTTCTTTTACTCAGCGTGCTTCTAAGACACACCGTTTTTGACAAGACATTGTTTTTCCTTGGCTTAATCTAAGTCTTGGTTTAGCTGCATCCCTTCCACAGTCTGGTGGCCTCTTCTGTTAGCCTGGGAAGACACACATAACTGTTTTGATGTCAGGGATGGAAAAGCAACTCTGGCCCAAACAGGGATGACATAAGCTTGCCATAATTCTCTGTTCTAGGAATCACTGGGTTCAAATTCCTGCACAAGCAAAGCCTAGGACTTCACAGGAAAATAACCAGATAGCTCTGAAGCCTATAAATACACATGTTGCCCAACATCTCTGGTTTCATTCCAGACTGAATGGGATTCTAGTAGTGCCAGCTAGCTCTCTTTCTCCCTTCCTTTTGACCCAGTTTCTTTTTTACCCTGTCCGTGGCAGAGGTGGTGGTGGTGGAAATGGTGCAGGAGCAGTTGTTTCTCCCAGTGTTAATCAGCCATCTCCCAGTGTTGGCTTCAGGGTGGCGAGTGATGCCAGCCCAGCGAAGTGGAGCACTGCCCAAGTGAGCCACGTGCTGTGCTACTGGGCAGGCTCGGGTTCTGCGCAGTTAAAATTACTGTGCTGAGCACACATGCTGTTACCTCGGCTGACCCTTGCCTGGGGAGAGGGAAAAGCCTGGCAGGCTGTGGGGCCATGCTGGGCACAGCCATGATAAACAGAGTTAATACTGAAAGGAGTTGGAGCCACCTACGCGTTATTTGGAGAGCTCTGCTCTGGCTGCAGGCAGGACCTGCTGCTTACAGCCCCTAACAGTGCTTCTGGTTACAGAGGAAAGACTGCAGAGCTGAATCCACTTATGCAAGAGCTGAACTCTGCTTTCCCTTCCCTAATCCGTTCATTTGTTCCCTGCTTCTCACAGTATATCGTGGCTATAAAGAGCTGCCCTGGCCTGTCCCCCATCCCCCTGTGGGATTGAGGGGAGAGCAGTGATTTACTGTCTCTTTTGTGCTGCAAAGGCCATTGAAAAGAGTATTTTCTTTCTAATTTTACTGGAAAGTGGGGAAATAGCTGCACTAATTTTAGGTTGCTTGGGTGCCAGATGCTCAGATCTTAGTGGCCTTTGATTAATAAATACTGTATATCAAGGAAGCAAATAGACAAAGGTCATTTGCCAGTCTTATATAAGATGCATTTAAAAAGAAATGCCTTAATAAAACGGTAGTAATTGATGATATGTTTTACCACCAGTGTCTTAATTGGAATCTTCCCTCCAGTAACTGCTTCATTTTAATGACCTCTTTATTCCCACTAGAGCAAGTAGAAGAGATTTTATTCAGTGTGTGCAACATACTGCACATTGACTGGAGTGAGTGGAGAACCAGAGCAAAGGGAAGGACCTGCAGGTGCTCAGGGGAGAGGCCACTAAAGCTAGATTAGCTGTAGCCTTAACAGTGACAATGGGGAGTAAAAACCAAACAGATGCAAATAGAGATGTTCCTGTTTAGCCTCTCTCCAGTGAGCTCCTCTTATGTTCCTAGCTCAGCAGGCACAAAGTGAGTTTGCATGTGCAGTTTGCCTTCCTGAATATGCAGAAGTAGCTGAAGTATGCTGAGAGTCTCTTATTTTGCTTTTGTTTTCAATCCTAGCATCCCCAGGGAGACATCAAGCCACCTGAGGCAGCTGCTGCTGGGCCTTTTGCAGCGGAATCATAAGGACCGCATGGACTTTGGTAAGAGACCTCCTCCAGATTTAGTTCTGCTGCCTGTCTGTGCCGCCTTCTGTGCCATTGCACTGCACAAACCTCCGTAGTTTTGGAGAAGCATCTAGTCTGGTAGTACCTGTGTTTCACCTGCCAGGGAGATTGAAAGATCTTGGTTAGTTTGTGCTGGAAAGGTCAGTACTGATTCCAGTAAAGTTTTATGAATCCAGAGGTTTGGCATGCTTTCAGTAAACGCTTTCTTACTTAGATTCCCACTCCTGGCTTCTGTGTTTGTAATCTTTTTTTGTTGTTGTTGTGTTAAGCATGCTATCAGGTGAAATGTGCATCTTGTACATCCTATTTCTTACTGTCATAGTTTCTTCCCAAAGCTGTAAGCTGTATCCATTTAATGGTCAATTCAGGTAGTATCTACCCTTTTCTTGGGTCTGCAGTGATAATCCAAGCCAAGAGGTCATAGTTCCTTGCAGATCCTTTCCTCTTTCTCTAGGTTTCTGGGAAAGAAAGCCTTAGTTCTCACTGGGCTCCAGCTGGCATTCTCCTGACTGTCAGTATAGGTCTGTGTCTCAGTCTCATGATTTGACTGACATAGAGATTTTTTTTTTTAAAAGTATTTTTTATTTCTTCTAGGCTGAGAGCAATCATTAGGTGCCAGGCAGTTCTGGTTTTAGCCTCTTACAGATGTGTCTAGCTGAGCCAGAAGGTCTGAAGAGCCATGATTTAGAGGAATGCAGGCATAGGTGGAAGTTTCCCTAAAGCCCCTGAGAGGAGCAGTTCACCTAGAGGCAGCACTGTGGTCTCTTCTCCCTTTCCTTTGGGTCAAGACAACATAGACCTTTTTCAGATAAAAATCAGGACATGAATAGTGTCTCTCACCAAGGAGGTTGGTCCTGATAGCATGTTAGCATCTGAATGCAGGGGAGAAGCGAGCAGCTTGGCTTCCGTTGGCCTGTGCATCTGGTGGAATGGATACACTGCTTCCCCAGCATCTGTGTTTGAAAAAGCTTTGGCACTGGGCAAGCCTGTTTAAGTGTTTTCCCTGCTGCTGGGTTCTCACGTCGCACAGATCTGTGCTGTGTATCACTTGGACGGTGTCACAAGAAGACATGAGATTGTGCAAAAAGCAGCCAGCCATCAACATTTTTTCTTCAGAATAAAGTATGCTTGTGTGTGTTTTCAGGATATTACTTTTTAGTCAGACTTGAGATAGAAGGGTTTGGTATTTGTCTTTTGAGGGTTGTTTTTTTTTATTTTTTGTTACTTGTCAGCTCAGGTGGATTGTTTCCTGCTGGGCAGCACATGCTACTTGATGAAGATAAATTGTTTTGCAGCCTCTGTTATTCTTTTGGATTAGAGATACTGGGAGCCCCCTTCTGGGGACACTGTCATCTGGGTAAAGCAAGCATGTGGATTAACCAAGTCAGATCATAATTTTCCAGTGCTGAATGTAAACTACTGTTTACTATGATGCAGAAGTAACAAAACAAGCCTTTTCAGAAGACTTGTTGAAGATGCAAACAGACTGACTTGAATATAAGTACCTCTCAGTAGTCTCTGCAGATTTTCTATCTAGGCTGTGGATCTCTGCCTTTTTTATCATGCTGCTGTACATTTCAAAGGAAAAATACATCTGAGGTTCCTGTTTCCCTGCTGTGAGAAATGGGGTCTGATAAACCTTTCCAGCCACACTGTACGCTGTTTTTCTGCCTCTTGGGAGTATTTTTGTTCACTCTCCAGAGTGCACAAGTCATTGTCTCTCTAACACTTGGAAATTTTAAGATAATATGCTTTGATTTCACTCAGAACAACAGTTACAGCACATCTTGCTGGATTGAGATTGCCTGCCCTTAATCACATAGGGGATCCTTTTCTTTACAGATTGGCATGTTCTTGTAAGAGATAATTGTTTGGTTTGTGAGTATATTGTTATAGGAGGCCATATTTGAGATGTTGCTTGTGCCTCATAGAAGGCAGATCTCAATGGCTGTCTGGCATCCCATGTTGTATTATAATATCTCCCATCAGCTGAGAGGAAAACAAGCACCAGAGCAGTGATTTATTTAGACCAATACACTTCCTCAGCATCCAGTTGCATTCTTTGCCTCATCCACCTCTTCCTCCTTTTCTCTGACTCTTTACTTCTGCCTAAGTATCTCAACTTCATCTCTGCTTGTGATACAACTGTTTTCCTTTCCCTGCTGTCTTCTGGGCTAGGTCTTCAGCTCCTTTACGTTCCAAGGGGCTCAGAGACTGAAGTAAGCCAGCTGAATGGACCTTTAGTCCTTTCCTTAGGCTGTCAGCTCAGGAGACCATCAGATGATGATGCATGCTAAAACAGAAGCACTGCTCAAATGCATGCGCTTCCCTGTGCCCAACTATTGTCATGTTTTCAACTGCTGTCTGTGGCCGGGTGAGCACAGAGTATTTATGTCCTGCAGCTCAAGATCCTTTCTGAAGCAGATATCTCCCCTCTTCCCTTAAATGGCTCCTGGTAGGCAGGTGCTTTGTCCTGCTGGCAAAGTAACCACAGGCTGTTCTGTTCACCTTTGCTATTTATAAAAGGTCTCCTTTGGCTGGTGGTCAGTGCCTTTGTTAGCTAGCCCCTTACCCTTATGTGCTCTGAAGGTTAAGATCCATGTGTGCTGCTGGGCAGGGCTGCTCACAGAGGAGCTGGGTGTACTGCTCCTCCTTGGTCCCTGGGGCCCCCTGTAGTCCATCTGGAGACACATGCAGTGCCCTCCACAGAGCTTCCCACATCTCAGCAATTTCACACAACACCACTGCGTGAGGTTGAAGCTCCTTTTACTTGTTGTGTGTTCTACCAGGAACGGATGGTCTTCGCAACCTCAAGATTATCTAGAGGAAAACAGGGAGGGTTTCAAATTGCAAGCTTCCTGCTGATGATTACAAGCAGGGTTGTTAAATTTTGCTTTGCAAGCACAACTAACAAACACTTTGGAGGGGGAAACATGAAAGAAATGGTCACTTCCACCCTCTGAGATGTTGCTACATAGCCGGTTGAATCAGCTCCGCTGAGAGGATGGTACCTCTAGAGGAGTGGGCTGAAGAAGCAAGAACGTCAATCAGATGAGCAACTCCTGATGAACAGGGATGTTCTCCATCCACAGCAGATGTTATCTGTGAGACTCCAGCACTTCCTGCTAGAGGTTTCCATTACTTCTGTTGTGCTGAGCACCAAACCAGTGTGCTTTGACTGCAGGACCCTGGCATGGCAGTGGCAAGGAGGGGCTGGGGGGGGAGAGGGATTAAGTTATTTAAAAAAAAAAAAAAAGAAAAAAAGTAAACTACATAGAGGGTCAAAAACAGTTTCTGCTTTCCGGAAAGCTCACTGGCCTGTGAGCCTGTGAGAGGAGCTGTTTACAGAATTCAGAAGTTTGTAAACCTTGGGTGTTGCAACAGGAAATCCATGCTGGGAAAACACGTTGAACTGCTCGCTGTTAGCCAAATAATCAGCGTTGATCCATGACTAATGCTCCTGAAAGGCTGAGTTGCCTTGGGTTGCTGATTGTGATAGGGGAGGGCTCAGCACAGAAGTGCAATGGATTGCAGGTAGAGAATTCAGGGAAGGCTACTTAAGAGGACAGGAAAACATGCACAGGGTCTCTAGCAAGCCAGGACAGAAGCATTTCTTGACCTGGATCAGTAGAATATCCTCCCATAAAGAGTGAAGTTGTGGCAGTTGCCCTGATGTAGAAGGGAGTTCTGGGCTTGTAACTCTGTGGTGGCCTTTTAGAAAACGCATTTCTGCCTCGAATGCAGCTTCAGTTCAGCTCTGTGTATCATGGAAGATCACTCAGTAGAAGTCCATTTGTCTCTTCTGTGGAATTAGTAGCAGCACAGTATGATAAACGTATGGCTCTCCTGGATCCCTACAATTAAGGTGACTTTTTTTCCTGATCAGATGGGAATTTTGGCTTTTAATGCTACCTAGCATCTTAGAATTTCCCTTTTCCTGATGAGAGGGGCTCTTGACAGAGCCATGACAGCACTTGACATAGTCATAGTTTCTGGCCCTCACTAACCGCTTCCCATTCCAGCAACTGCAACAGCTGTTGGAAGACAGGATTATTTGCAATTAATTTAGTGAATACTCCTGGCAGCCTGAGGTTGTTGCTGGGAGCAAAATCTTAGCAAATTCTCTAATACACAATGGGGAAGGAAAAGCCACTTGTAGTGGCGAGTCCCAGGGTTCAAACCTTCATGTCCTGGGCATGCTTTTGGCAAAGCTTTTTCTTCCTTCCCTTTCTTCATCCATGTAATTGGCCCATCTGATTTCCCTCCCCACTGCTAGCTGATGTTGCAGAACTGTCTTGTAGCACAGGAGCCACTATTCTTTCCCATACCTAGACAGTGATCCCTGGACCCAAACAGCTTCATTTTCTTTGTGAGCAAGTCAGCTACGATGGTTAAGTGACTAGATTACATGGAAAAACACTGTAAAAATACTGTATCTTAATATGCTTTAACTGCTTTGTAAACTTCTGACAGTCATTTCCTCTCACTGACTCATTGTTCTTCATATTTTTTCAGATGAGTTTTTTCATCACCCATTCTTGGATGCAAGTGCCTCTATGAAAAAATGTAAGTGTTCCATTTTGTTTACAACAGTTTTCAACCCACGGCATCTTCCTGTACTACCAGCTCAAAAGGAGAGGCTGCTTTGTTATCTTGGTTATTTAGGTGTGCATTCAGGGTTCATTACTGCGTCATGTCTAGATTTTGCCATCAAAATGTATTTAATGTTGCTAAATTGTTCTCAAAGAGGGACTATTTAGAAACCTAAATTAGAGGTAAATGTAGCTTTGAAATGCATTCAACTCCTCTCTATGAAGTGCTTGGCCACTGGGTGTACTTGTGGGTAAACAGGATTATGTGGCTTGATCTTGTTTTCACCCGTATCTGTAGGACAACACAGTACAGTGAATGGGCAGAAGGAAACTGACATTCTTGTCACCACTTGCCAGATGTGGTACCTTAGGTTGGCTCTGCCAAATGGCAGGTTCCAGTTACCAAATGTTGTTTCAGTGTTTACCTCAAAATTCTTGCTAAATCTTGTTTTAGAGGAGTTACATTTTAGTGCTCTGTGAGAACTGTCTGAAACAAAGCCAGATTTCTATTCGTTCTTTCCTCTTCTGAATCAAAATTTCTAAAAACTTTCAACATCATATACTGTGATTATTTTTTGGTGGAATTGTCACCAGTGCATGGGATATAATACTTCTCTGGCCAAGTGACTTGGTTTAGTGGAATTGCTTGTGGTCTTCTACTTTCTTCTGGAAGGATCCTCGTGGGCCTTTAATCTCTTGAGTAAGATTTCCAGCTGTGACTGATTTGGGGTGCTCAACACATGGGCTGGGGGCTTCAGAGGAGGCATGCCCAGTACTTTCTGAATACAAAGCCCTTTGTACATCTGGTGCAGTGGATTCCCCCACAACTCACATTGATCTTCACAGTCTCTTGCCTCCTCTTTCCTGGTCCAGAGCAGGACTTCAGTTGTTTCTGATACACATTTTTAACTGTGTATGTAGGTGACCGTCCTGTGGGCAAGAAAAGATGCTTCTGGTTTAGGGGAGCTTGCAAGCCAGCAAGATGTGGCGTAAGTCCTGTGAAACAGGGCTGCTCTGCAGGCAGGAAAAGACTCTGCCTGTTTAGAACTGCTCCAAAGCCAGCTCAACACACAGCACCTCCTCTACCACTGCTCTGTGTGGAAAAGCCTTTGAAGTCTGATCCCCCTGTGAACAGGGAAGGACTCCCACAACTCTGTCTTGCATGCCCACCAGCCCATCTCCTGCCTCCAGCTGCTCCGTTGCCTCATTGGCCAGAGGAATGGGAAACCCCCTGCAAACAGGAAAGGATTCTCCTGGCTTGGCCTCAGTTTCCAGCTTCTGCACAGTTACTGTGCAGAAACCAGAGGCACCGTTACCAGCAGAGGGGTGTAGCTCTGCCTTTGCCCACAGCTGCACCACAGTTAATGGTGCATGGTCTAGGCCCACAGAGGGCACCTGTGCAGGCAGCTAAGGACTGTCCTGTTTCCAGATGTCTCTGCTGCCCTGCTGATCCCCATCCCCAGGTGTATGTCCACAGCCTGGAATCCTCTCCAGGCAGGAGAGACCACTGTTGGTTTTGAAAAGATGGGGGCAGAAGTACCTCCCCATTGCGGGAAGATGTCAAGTTGTTGTGCACTGGGAGAAGTCTGCTACTGGAGAAGAGCCTTCGTGTAGCCAGCCATGGAGGTCTCTGCTCCTGCTGGATGGCAGTGGTGGATGGAGGCATCTGAGAAGTGCAGTGAAGAGCCTGGCCTATTTCCACGTGAAGCCTTTGATTTCCTAGTAGGCAAGACAAGAACCAATGTGTTAACAAATGAATCATGGTGATCTTGTAAAGCTCAGATGAGTTTCTCTTATCAGGATGCGGCTTAACATGGTAGCAGGCTTCATATTTACACAGCTCTAGATAACACAACAAGGTCACAGTGGCTCAGGGTCTAGCCCCCTGTGTCTTTACGTGCAGAACCAAGTCCAAAAGTTCATTGTGCTACTTCATCTGTATGAAGCACAGCAGCATGAGTGTTGGAAGCCTTGAAGAGGAGGAGAGAGATGGTTGCATCTGAATCATGATGGCCGTGCTCAAATTGGATTGCAGAGTCCTCAGGCCTGTAGGAGGAGGAACAGTGTGCCCCTGTATCTTCATTCTCCCTGGGAGCTGATAATCATGCTGCTGGTGACTTTCAGTGGAAGTGGGACTAGAGCATTCAGATTTGAGTGTGCAAGTTTTTTTAGGAAGGTTTGTTGCATCATCTGTTCAAGTTTGCAGTCTGTGTGGTGGCCTCTGCCCCTGCAGGCAGATCATTGCTGATTGCAGTGCTGAGGGCATCATCCGAGCTCCTGAACACTGCCAAGGCTGATCCAGATCTGGTCAAAACACAACTATTAAAAATGAAGAAAGAGCCATCAGCTGTTTGTTCTGTTTGGATAGGTGTTAGTGTGTCATCTCATGAAATCACACACAAAGATACTTTTATTTTTTTTAAAGCAATGAAATTTTAGAATTCAGAATGACATTTAGTATTTCCATGGTTTTCCTAAGTGGATAATCTTGAAGCTGCAAGCTCCCCCAGTTACAGAGATTTTCATAATTTATTTCAGCAAAATCAACATTTTTGTCAAAAGTTTTTGAATGCAGCATTTCAGAGAAGCTCATCCTTTCCTCTGCAGTTTCCAAGGGATGGTTGTTCTCTTCTCCCTCCAATCATCTTGCTCCTTTAGTGAAGCAAGAAATCTTCTGACATCCAGGGTTGACCACAAAGCTCTGATTGCCATGAGCTTAAACCTGGAGAGTGGGCTCAGGGCCTTGGATTTTGTTAACTAAAACATTCACTTTTCCTTTGTTTATATTTTGTTTTATATTGTGGGTTTTGTACCTGTGACAAAGTGTGTACTACAGATGTGCAAAATTTTGTTAATAAAGTCTTTAAAATACTCTGTCTAGTCAGGAAGTCGTCTGTCTGTAGCCAGGACTCTGATCACCGTATGGGATGGAGTAGTGTGTTACAGTAATAAGGCATAATTAGATGCTTGTGCAAGTCTTCTCTCAGTAAACACGTTGTAATTGGTACCCGCACAGAATATCTCGGAGTTCTTTTGCTCCTGTCTTTAATGAATGCTAAGCTGGAACCTCCTTTACTCTGACTTAAGAGTGCAAAACATGAGCAGTTATAGCTCATAAGCACACACTGTAATGTTACTGGGATGGCTCAGTGTCTGGAAGATCTGTCTGACTTACGGGCTTTTTCCATCTTGATAGTCATAGTGTGCATAAAATGCCCAGGTAGAAATGAGCAAAAAATCACTATGACTTGTGTACATTTAAAATAATAATAATAATGGAGCAAATTTAGCTGTAAAAAGAAGCTTATTCTTCAGGCAAGTCCTTACCTCTTGCACTCAAACTGTTGCCTTGTCAGAGGCTGCAATTAAGTAGCTTCCTGATGACTGATTTTGATTAGATCCAGATGATCACAAAAACGCATCTCTTCAATGTGTATAAAATTGTGATTTCAAGTGAGACTTAGGTAAAGCTTGAGGATCAGGTATTTTAGGGCAGCCAAACCCCTTGTAGGATGATTTGTTAGCAGGAGTTTTTGCAGGAGTAGGATCCAGTATCAGGATCCACAGCTGGAGTGCTTTCCTTTGTGGCTCCTAGCTTTCCAGTTCTGAAACCAGTTGACGTTGTTTATACAACATCCAGGACGGCTGTTTTGTTGCTGGAACAAGTTGGAGAGGACAATTATGAAAACAGACTTATTTACATTACAATTACAACCCAGCAATTTCTGGATTTGGGTGGGGGCCTACAATTCATGTTAACATTCCCCACATTCAGACTTGAGCTGAAAACAAGATGAGCCAAGTGTTTGCACCCTTTTTAATTTTAAACTGGGAGTGCCTGGGTGTGTGAAGGAGATGGAAGCAAGTGTTGTGCTTTCAAGCTGTCCTATGTGCCTGACTTGGAAAAATATGGAAAAATATACCAACATGCATGTGGCAGACAGAGATGTATGGACTGAAAGTCCATTTTTAGCATCAGGACCTTTTGTATTTGACCTCACAGTATTACAGTGTGGATTTGGAGAGTTTGCTGGGTTTTAAATAAGAACATGATTAAAAACGCTGTATCTAAAGGTTGGGCTTTATACAGATAGAATTTTAATCTGAGTTTTGGTTGGTAGTGGAGGTCTGCCTGCTTGTCTTTCTTTCTAGATTAGTGGAAAGCTGTCCAAAGCAAATAGACAAAAATAGAAAAGTCTCAATTCCAGTCAGGTTTAAATCAATAAAAAACACAAAACCAAAATAGGGTGGAAAGGACCTTGAGAGAGAACTGAAATGACTCTAACGAAAATAGTAATTCCAGGAAAAACAGCCAGTGGTAGAAGTTTTGCAGCAGGCACGTGTGGATGCAGATCAAAAATTGCTTACCTTTTCTCAAGAGCTTTTGCATAATGGGAATGTCTGTCTGTACAAGGGTGAGTTGATCTGTAGCAGCTGGCACAATAAAAATGGGAAGATTCCCCTTCCCTGGTTTCTGGTATTAAATATCTCGGAAGGATACTAGGGGTTTGTCTGCAGGCTCTGTGGGAGTCTTTCTGAGATCAGAAGCTGTGTGATGTAGACAGGACAGAGCTCTCCATCTTGCAGGCAAGTTTTCAGACCTCTGTGTGTGTTCCCTGAGCATGGCGGGTGTGAAGCAGCTGTCCTGGAAGCACAGTAAGCTGGAAAAGGATGTGGGGTGCGGGTGATGTAGCTCTCCTTGCCAAATCCTTGACTGACCTCCCAGAACATCTGCCTTTAGGGTACCACAGTGCTTGTTCTGCACTGGATCCAGGGCCATGTGTTTTAACAGCACAGTCCATCACGGGAACAAAACCAAGTATAGGATAGGAGCAGGGTTTTTTTTTAAAAAAAAAAATAGCTTCTGACAAAGCTTTGGAAAGATTTCTTTTGCTCTGGACCTAAGCCCCAGTGTTCTGGTGGACTGAACGCTGTACGTGTGTTCTAACCCACCGCAGGAAGGCACCTGCCTGTGCACGTGTTCATGTAGCTGACTGGCCACGCAGCAGTCCTGCTGGGACTGCCTATTGCACGAGCCCCCGGACTCTGAATCGATTTCTATTTGCAGTATAACTTAAACTCTGTTGGAGAACATTCAGCTTTTGTTAATGTTAGCAGGTGAGGTGAGAAGAGCACTGTGACCCCGGTTAAGCTGTTCCAATTTATGTCTACACTTCTTTGACTTCATTTTCCTGTTGTTAGATTTTGTTACACCTGTTGGACTAAGGAATTCAGCGTCGAAGTGATTGTTCTCTTTGTGCTATGAGACACTGATCTGGTCATCCTTTAACCCTCTTTGGTAGGCTAAATGGAAAGACTTTTTAAAGCCCTTCATTAAAAGGCATATTTTCCTATTCTTTTATCATTAAAACACTGTTTCAACAGTTAATTGCAGAGAGATGTTTTATTTTTCTAGCCAGCTGAGTAAAGTACTTTGCAGTAGCTAACACAATAACAGAGGTAGTTTTACTTCAGACAGAAGTGTTCTTTTAGGTATTGTTGCCCCTCCTTGCAATAAGCATGGAGTCATTAGCACAGATTTTGTAAAGGTAGAAATTGATACAAGATGCTAATTCTCTGTCAGCACAATGGAGGAGAAGCAAAGCAAAATATTCTTCTCACTCACTTGTTCCCTCTGATCTCTGTCTGAAGGCATTCAGCTACCAAAATGGTTGCAAAGTAAAATCTGGTCTTGGCTGGATGTTCTGAGACCTTCCACCCTAAGAGCTGTAACTGTGAAACAGCATGTGGAGGAGTGGGTGGATGCAGATCTTAAAACTGAACAGAATGCTAATTTTTCTATTGTGCTTCTTTAGTTGACAGTATCTGGTACAATGAGGTAAACCTGATGTGAAAAGATGAAAAAGATCTTCTAGTATCATCTTAGGCTGACAACTTACTTTTTTTTTTTCCTTATTATTATTTTCTTTCCCTTATTTTTAGCTGCTTCTGTGCCAATGCCTTCTTATCCCAGTTCAGGCTCTGGTAGTTCCTCCAGCAGCTCTTCTACTTCCCACCTGGCATCACCTCCCGTAAGTACAGCTCAGAGGATGCGTTGTTTGTCTTAGCAGTCGCCCTGCTTGCTTCTTTGAAATACAGTCTCTGCTTTACCAGTCATCTGGTGCAGGTTACACCTTAGCTTTGCCTGGGTTTGTTGCAGTGTCCTTTCCAGTCTGCTTAGGGTTTGCATTCTGAAGGTTGTCTTTCTCTCCACAAGAAATATTTTAAATTGTTATTGCCTATTAGATGAAAAGCTTTTGTGAAAGAAGTTGATATTGATTATATTAGCTTGTGTTGGCAGAGATAAGCTCCTTGCAACCAAAAGCAGTCACTAATTCTATGTATGTAGAGAGCATTGCTAATCTGGCTGCAAGTGCTCTGTTTTTAAGCAGTCTTTGTAGCTTGACAGCTTATTCCCCTTTTTTTTTTTTTGAGATGCCCTCCCTTCTGACCAGCATTCCCAGGCCCCACAGAGAGACATTCAGCAATGCTGTTTGCTCACACCAGGCCTGGCACAGTCTGGTGGTCTCCTGAGGGTTGATCTGAACTGACGGTTTTCTCTCTGATTACCTGAAATGATGAAAACTTTCCTGGAGGGCAGAATATTAACTGACCAGTGAAGTGACATTCCTCCAGCTCACTGAACTGAAAGCTTGTTTTTGGAGGCTCTTACTGAAAGCTGCCTTTTGACTTTGAACTGAGGAATGCTGGTGGTGTGATGGGTAGGGGAAGGGCTGAATTTTCTTTATGCTCCCTGGTGTTGCTGCTTTTTTGCTTTCTTCTCTGAGATTTTTCTGGGCCAAGGCTTCTCAGTCTCCTTCAGCGACTGCTATGACAAAGGCTTTCTTTCCCTGTTTATGGAAGAGATTGTATCTGCTGTGAGGAGCTGGTGTGGGGAAGGTTGAGGGACACTGCCTGAAGCTGACCTAGGTGATGTGGACTGGACAGAGAGGAGAGATCTGTTCTCTGAATGTCACGGAATTGTATCCCTGACTGTTGTCTTCCCTCTGCAATCCAAGGTAGAATGGTGGTTGGCTGGAGTGCCCCTTGGCCATAAAGGCTCTAGGAATGAGTCGGCAGTGTGAAAAACAGACTCTCTCCCCTTGAGCTCTGCTGGTTCAGAGAGATCAGGGATGGTGCAGACTCACTGCCAGGCTGTGGGGTTTCCATGTCAGAAGCACACAGCTCTGGTCCTGGTCTGCATGTGGAAGTTTTGCTGACAGAGGTATGCTGGCTCAGCATGTGAAAAAAGTCCTATCTGCAGGGCAGAGCCAGGACATGTTACATGGAAAAGAGCTTTGACAGCTGGGAAATTCCTTTTGCTTGTGTGTACTGCATGTGCAGTGAGAGTCAGTCCTTAACAGGGCCCAGCTGAAAGCTAATTCAGATCTTTCTCAGCCTGAAAGTGCATTAGGGTAAAGTTCTTAAATCATCCAGCCTCCATCTGACTGCAAAAGATGAGGATTGTAGGACTATCCATCATTTGGCTGAAAAAAGAGGAAGTGATGGGGCTCTTTAGGGCCTGTTGTGCCCCTGATAGCTGTGAGGTGTTCAACACTGAATGCTTAGCCTCACTTAGGCCTCTCTCTAACTCCTTACTAGCACTACAGCAAAACAGGGCTGTCACAAAAGTGCAGAGACACTTCATGCATATCCCTGAGTGCTGCTTACTGCAAGAATGTGAGCAGAGTGTAAATGTGTAGTGTTTAAAAACAGAACAAAACAAACAAAAACACTCTGAAAGCTCTTTACTGGGTCTCAGTCTTACCAAGTTGAGTTGGTAGAAAATGCACTGTTGATCCAGAAAGCCATAGCAGCAGCAGAGGGGTGCAATACCTTAAGTGAATTTTTCTTATCTGAGGTGCATCAGACATGCTGGTACCTTGTTTTGTATAACAAAGATGCACGGTTCTGACACGAACATAAAAGGCTCTTCCTTTTTAGTGAACTGAACAGCTGCCTCTGGCAAACTGCCAGCCCTTGTTTATGAGCAAAATGTTGTCTTGCACAGCTCGATTTAAAGGATCCAGCAGAATGAAGAAGTAGCTGTGCTGAAGCCAGTATTTGTTTTCTTCTTGAATTAGCAGTCCCTTGGAGAGATGCAGCAGCAGCTGCAAGAGAAGGCGCTAGCGTCTCCTACCCAGGATTCCCCTGGCTTTCTGCATGGATCGAAGGACTCTGCTGGAAGCAGCAGTAAGAATTCCTCCTGTGACACTGATGACTTCGTTATGGTCCCAGCACAGTTCTCAAGTAAGTTGGCTTCTGACAGTTGCTGGCATTCTGAGGAGAGGAGGAGGTGGGTGTTAAGGGCAGTTAATAGACAGTTGCAACATTGATTAAAGCTGTTTGTTTCGACTGAGTATCAGGAATGTTCTAGTTCTTAAGCTGCAAGAGACATCTGTCTGGCTGGTTAGTTTCACAGGATAATTTGTAATTATCTTCAAAGATAGGATTTGAGAGTAAAGGTTATTTGGGGCATTCAAGAAGAGATAGAACCTGAAAATCCAACTGGAAAAGAAGATAAGTAGGCTCACAGGGAAACATCTTCCTCTCACAGAAGATATTCCCATATCATCCTGTCTTCAGTTTCACTCAGCAGCACAGAGGAAGGCAAGATTTCAACTACAAAAATGGATTTTATACTTCAAAAACCTCTAAGAAAAAAAATAAAACAAGAAGTGTTTTTCTTCAAATATCTTGAATTTGATGTTAGCACTTCTCTGTGTTTATACTTCAATAGGAACTGCATGAAATCTATATATTAGATAAGGGTCAGAGCTCCATTTGAGTCACAGACCTAATTATGTTCATGTGTAAGTACTTAACCATCAGAAGGATTTTGTTCAATCTCGACTGTGTATGACAGTTTGCTGAGTTGGGACTTGGTGACAGTTGCACTACTTGTATTAAAACAGGGATTTGGAGGGGGAGAAATGGAATCTGTGACAGGCATGCCTCTGCTGCGTAATCCTTCCAATAAGGAAGAGCTCCCTGTTGTTTGTGTTTTTCCTGGGAACAGCAATCAGACCAATGTACGGATGTTTAGTGCTAGCTATGATTCCAGTGTTCAGATGTTTCGGAAAAGGGACAAACTCCCCTGTCTTATATCCAGTGGCCAGCTCATTTGGTTGCCCTGGATTTTGCCACTTAGCCCTATGTGCAGCATATACCGCTGTGTTTTTTTTACAAAGCAGCTAGGTAGTTGCACCAAGTGGGCATATACCTATTGCCTCGAACAATTCCATCAAGTTTTGGCCCCCTTCTAAAAGGGCTCCCTTTCACCCTGAATGTTCCAAAACTTCAGGATGTAAGGATCAGCAGCATCCTCAAACGTAAGTTTCAGCCTGCATGAATCTGACAAAACACTTGCTTCAAAAGCAGCTTGGCAGATCTTGGAGGAGGAGAAAATTCTACCCCAAATCTCATTTGCTATTTTGAGGAAATGATCTCTTAATGTTTGTTCACTTCCTTGTTCCTCAGGTGATATGACTGCTGAGGCTGCAGGAGGGAAGCCAATCCAAGACAGCCTGATGTACAGCGGGTAAGAGCGCCAAGGCAACTGAAATTGTTGAACTATAATGTGTGTATGCAAATGTAACCACACAACTTCTACAGCTGATACTCATTTGCACTTAGCTTCCTCATCCATTAGGACTAAACTGCATTTTGTTTGCTTTAAGGCTCTTAAGCCGGGTTAAAACGGCATAAGAGAAATGCAGTCCAAAGGGCCTTTCAATCCTGTAACACTGCCAGACAATCAGTGTGTGGCACCTGAATATTGGAGTGTACATGGGGCAGCATGACAGTTCCAGGGCACCTATGACTGGACTCAGCAGAGGGTGCTGGGCAGACACAGCTCTGTTCTGTGCTCTGCAGGGGGAAGCAGAGTTGTTTCCGAGGCTCTAACAGCTGGGTTCTGTCTACCCTTTTTTCAGGAGTTCTCTGGTCACTTCAGCTGGCTTGGAAAGCCAGGGAAGGACACCATCTCCTTCTCCCCCTTACAGCAGTTCTCCTAGCCCCTCCAGGTAAGAAGGACTGTTCTGTGGTGACTATGCAACTTTGATTAATTAAACTCCCATTGACTTCCAGGCTAGGATTTTAAGAGACGTTGGTGTGCTGAGCAAGATCCACATCTCTCCTTTAATTAAAGGGTAGCAAGAACACCTAGAAGCTCCCCTAGTCTGTGGAAGGTGATCCTAGAAACTCTAGAGCTTGAAGCTTTAGGGTATGTACTTAGTCTACAGAGAGCTGGCAGGCATGCTTCCCATCTCATTCTTGTCTGCTGGAGAAGCAGGACAGCTTTCATCTTCTATTCTGTCTACATGACACCTGCTGGGGGAGGAGACTTGGAGGGGAATTCACACTGGGGGGACAGGGGATAACCCTAAAATCTTTCTTAAAAAGAAAATGTAGTCCCAGTCTGCACTGAACACATTTGTCACATAAACAGAGCACAGAAAATGACAAAACATAGCCTGAAAGCATTCAAATATAAAGGAGAAGAATATAGCTCAAAGCCGTGCTGACATGATCAGATTAATTGGCAGGCACGTACCACAGTGTGGAGTGTAATTGCATGAGGCTTCTTATGCCATCGCCTGCTAAGCTTTTTAACAGCTTATTCTGAATAAACTGATGCCTTTGCATTCTGGGGATCAGTCTTTATTAAAGGATTTAGCCTTGTTTCTGGAAGGCAGTGAGTAGAAATTCATGGAAGTTCACTTCAAATGCTGCCTTCTCTTCACTGCTCACTGCTCTCCTCACCAAACTGGACTCATGGTATTCTAGCGGATCACGAGGTGGAAAGTCACTGCCAGTGGCTACATTTCTGCTCTTGCTGTCTTTCTTATTTGTTCCTGCAGCTTCTGTGGAGCAGATGCCACACCCTCTAGTGCTACTTCCCACTCTTTTGCCTGCTTTGAAGAAGCACTGAAACCTTGCTTCCTAACCTGCTCAGGTTGGGGAATAAAGCATAAGTGATCAAATATTGGATCAGCCACCCTGAGTCCAGAGTGCAAAGCATGATCTTTAATCATCAGTCCCTTGAAAGTATTTTGAAATGGTGTCACACAGGTATTCTCTTATCATTAGCGTGAGTTTCACCATGAATTTCATGTGGCTTGTTGGTTCAGCACTTGGCTTCACTGGTGCAGAGAGCTGATTTTCTCTCCTTCTGTCTTTCCTTGCCAGCAGGCAGCAATTCTCCCTTTTCATGTGTGGCTCTAGGCTAGCAAGCTGTGCTTGGATGTAGTCCAAGTAGGACAGAAAGCAAAGTCTATTTTAGAGTGGCCAGTGGCCTCAGGATGTCGCGACACACGGTAGAGCAGTTCTCCTCGTTTGGATTAGGCAGAATTAAAACATGCTGACAGCTGAGCTTTTTCTTTTTTAAAAAACACTTCCTTGTTGAAGATCTATAATAAGGCTAATGAAAGGTACTTCCTTGTATGTATCCCACACCAGCGGATTTAATGCCCTTTTCAAAGAGCTTTTAATTACTGCCAAGTAATTAAATTCCCTGTCCCAGGTTTATCTCTTTGTCTTTGCAAATTTATGGTCAAGTGCAGTCTTTAAGGCTTGAGGCCAGTTAGCAGATTTAGTCTATGTCAGCTAATTTGGGTGCTTTCTTTTGCAGCTTGCACCTTGTATAGGACACCTGGCTCCTATAAGGGCTTACATGACTCTTGGGGAGAGGGAGAATCTTTTCCCCCAAGATCTTCCTTTCCCCTAAAGGATTTTGGCCAGGTTGAAGAGACAGTGTTTGAAATTTATGTTGCAAGTCAGGATGTGCACAAAGTCTGACCTCAGCCTTCAGATTTGGTGGTTAAAGCTGTTTACTTTGTGTCTGTCTGACTCCATGTGTTATGCTGATGGAAGGCAGACCCACCAAAACCTCACCTTTCCACTAAGAAATTGGAAACCTTTGAGTGCCTTTATTTTACTGTATGCCAATGAAGAATCAAGGCTTTCACACTGTCTTTTAGAGGCAGATATCAGATCGAGAGTCTGTTTCCTTGGTGAACAAACAAAGAAAAATATGTACAACTTACCAACAATTTTAATTTTTTTTTTTTTTAATAGTAGACATGTTGAAGAGAGGAAGAGAGAAAACAGAATCACTTTTTGATCTTCCAGCCTTGATAAAAGACCTCTTTCAGTTAATTGGCTGGTCTGTAACTGAGGAGTGTCTTCATGTGCACAGCAGGGAGAACTGCAGACACGTTCCTGCAGATCAGCTTTGTTGAACACTGTCACCATAAACCACAAAGATCTTCCCAAAAAACAATTCTGGTGATGGGAGGTTCTGAACTGCCAAATAAGACAAATTCTTCTCTCTTCCCCTATGCGCACATGTACATTCTCGCTGAATTCAATGTCTCCTTTCATCTTCACCTTATGTAAAACACTTCCTCTCTGAGTGTTAGACCTGAAGTGATACTTCGTATTTCTAAGGTGCAGACTGAGGTGTGTATCATACATTGGCAACAAGGCAGACTGCAGAAGCCTTCATTACCAATAAGATCTTTCTGTAATTGTGCAACCTCCCTGCAATTGGTGTTGGCAGCTGTAAATAACATCACCATGGCAATTAATCCTAGAATACTGGAGCCTTTGGGAAAAGACTTTAAGCAGCTACTTAGTTAAATGTGACGTTTGCATGGGTTTTGTATAGCATGGCTTTTGTAGAGTGTGGTGTACAGGCTAAGAATAACAGGGAAATTGTCACCTGGGGGAACAGATACCAGATGTAAGCTGATTAACCTGCTTGGATGGAAATGGAAAGAAGTCTGAAATTTGCAAAATAGGCCTGTCCCATTTTGCATGTGTGATATTCTCGCTGACCTTGATGGGCATATAGATATCAGCTTCTGTCCCCAGAATTTATTCTCTTCTGAGTTGTCTTCTCCACCCTGCAGTTAACTTGCAAATCCTCTGATATACACCAGAAATGTGTTCTTTTCATGGTGTGCCAAGACTTTCATGGAGATAGCACTGCTGCAGCAGTGCCTCTGTCATGAGTTGCAGGTAGCTCTTGGCAGCAAGGTCTTTGCTGGTTTCCTGTGTGAGCCACGAGCGTTTAGCCTTTGTTCAGTGATGTGCTCTTTGGCTGTGGATCTGAGGCTGCTGGAAACTGGGCCAGCAGTGGCCTGAAGTAGCAGGGCTCCAGTTTTCCTGAAGGGAGTGGTGCGCTTGGGTGTGCGTTTAAACTTCAGTCCATGGGTGGGAATCGTGCTGGAAGAAAGGTGCCTGCTTTCAGGAGATGCGTGGTGCCACTTCCCTTTCGTATGATTTTGCACTGCCTCCCGATACAAACCCACAATCTGAGAGGAGCAACGGGGGCACTCCCTGTGTATGGCTGCCTCATAAAGATAATGCTTCCAATTACCTGACTGAAGGTCCACGCCTTACAAGAGGCTTTGTCTCCTTCCGACAGCCGGCCAGGTCAGTTTTCTAGCAGCAAGTACGGACACTCCGTGCCCATCCCGGTTCCAACACAAATTCATAACTACCGGCGGATTGAGCAGAACCTGCAGTCTCCCCACCAATACGCCTCTCCTCGGTAAGTGCTGGGGCTGGGGATGAGCGTATTACACTGTTACATCTCGGGGTTCTTTTACGGTTTGTTCTCTGTATCTCTAAAATTTTCCCTGTGTAATGGACGTTTGCTAGGCTTCATAGGTTGGCTACACTTAGTACGTTTCACAGGTTTGCCAGGTTGCAGAGCATATGAAACCTAGCATACCTGTGAATGCTAGCAAACCTCTGCCTTGCTATACGGAGCCAATGTGGGATATGTTATGTAGCAACATGTAGTTTTCAACACCTGTAGTGATGTTGAAATTTATTTGTTACCAAGTACTGTAAATTTTGTCTACGTGTGTGTACGTGAGACAGCTCCCATCAACTTTGTGTGCAGCATGAGTGCCCTTTGGGGTCTGACAGCTTTTCTTATGCCAGATATGGCTGGCGTGTGCAAGCAGAGACAATCAATTGTGTGGCACATTTCTCTCAATAAGGAAAAAGTCAAGATAAACAGCTAAAATGGGTAGGGAGGCAAAACTTACCTGACTTTAGCTTAATCAGTTCCTGTAGCTAGTCACACTGTAGAAGTGTCCTACACGAGTTGCATGTTAATGTGGTTGTGCAGCCTGATTAAGTCATGAGCAATTCCTGCCTGTGAGGCAGAGCATGCTTTGTGAGGGCTGTCAGGAAGAACCAGATGCCAGCCCTCGGCCGCACAGCTGCCTTCCCAGGTTCAGTGGGAATGTCTCGTACCTCTGAGAAATGCCGGGCTTCTGCCTCTTGACACGTGTGATTTATGGTTCCTACAGTTTTGAAGTCTGGGTCAACAGCAACAGCTCAGGTTGTATATACTGATTGGAAGGAGAATCGTACAGGATCTTAAAGAGAGTTTGTACAGCAAGGACAGAGAACGTTCAAAGTATCTGGATTAGTTCAAGTTTAGCTCTCAGAAGCCTATGCCAGCTTGATTTTGGGCTTCTACCAGCTTAATTAAGGATGAGGCTTGCCTAATGTGGACCAGAAGTGGAGACACGGTGTTGATATTAACCAGGGATAAGCAGAGATTTGTTTTGTGCCAGTGTTGCTTTAATACTATTCTATGCTCAGTTATTTGCATGTGTGACAGGTTTGGTGTAAGCTCCTTCCACTTCCCTGCGTGCCCTGTATTTCATATGGCAAAGCTTGTATGCCCTGTTAGTTCTGGGCATAACAAAAGAGTCCAGGTCCTCCATGTGATGTGCAAAGTGAGAGCTCTGGAGCCCATGCAGAGGATGCACCGCAGCATGCCTGTACCAGGCAGAGTGGCAGGCTGCTGGGTTCAGGCACGCAGCCTGCAGCTACCAGTCCAGCATCACGCTGTCATGTTTTGCTCCTTTTAGTCAGCGCTGTGTAATGATGTGATTAGCATCATCCCTGCAGAGGAAC
This sequence comes from Alectura lathami, assembly GCA_013399715.1. NCBI lineage: Eukaryota > Metazoa > Chordata > Aves > Galliformes > Megapodiidae > Alectura > Alectura lathami. The sequence goes on from VXAV01004805.1 coordinate 341,433, forward strand.
TCAAGGAATGGAACCAGTCAGATGATTCATGCTCTGCTTTTAGCATCATCTCAAAATCTCTGGCGTCATGTTTTGCTTCTGCCCCAGGAAGCCATATTTATCTCTCCTCATCACTTCCTCTAATCAGCAAATTCATTAGACACACTTCAGGAATGGAAGGAGAACATTTTGTATATGCTTCCACATTTCTATCAGCTGTATCAAATGAACTGTTTCAGCCAAGTGACTTGTCATGCTTGGCAAGTCGTTTGACTAAGACCTCGACATACGCTCCGTTTCTGAAATATCGACCGCTGTCATCTGACTGGCTGGTGATGCCTGTGTGGCATAGCTTGTTTGTGGGCAGATATCTTGCATGTTGAGGTGGTAATTATGTGGCCACATCACCTGTCCTGGTCATCGGCTTGCTTGCCTATGCCATGTCTTGTAGAGTGGTATTTGGCATTACACATCTTTCATCAGCTGCAGTCAGATCCTGTTTTTTTGTTGTTTGTTTGTTTGTTTTTTCTGCAAGGTCATGATAGATAATATTTAGCCTCTTGATGGCTAGTATTCTGAAGTGTTACACTTGGCAGAACGACGTGTTCTTTCTGCCACTGAGCATCTAGGTGTCTTTTCACCTTGCCAGGTGTGTGCTTCCTTTTTGTGCATTCATTTTGCTTCAGGGCCAGGCACTTGATGAATGTTAGGCCTCTAAATCTGGAACAACCTAAATGGAAGTGATTATCAGGTTAAAATTTTAAAGGTTTTCCTTTTTTTTTTTTTTCAGCATGTGAATATAGTGTGCATTTGTTTGACTGAAAAACAGTAACAAATTAGCGTGAGGTTATCTCAGTTACTGAAATAATTTTTTTCTGAAGCATGACATCAAGTCATGCATATACCTAGTAGTGTTGTTGAATAGCCATAGTGCCACCACATCAGGATGACTTTGCCTGTAATGCAGTTAGCCCTGACAAATTAATGCGCTAAGGTGAAGTTTCACAAGGTGTTGAAGGAGTTTAGGCAATTCTGACCGTTCCAGCTCAAAGAGAGACTCCTCTGGGTAGTACTCAGCTGTTGCAGATCTCACAGCCACACACTGCTCTGTTTCACTTAGCTTCTGCTGTTTTGAGTCAAAGCTGTCACAGAGCAGTTCCGAAGTTCTGACAAAGGAGTGTGTGGTTCAGCGCAGGAGGGACACTTGAATAAAACTCTCTCAGCGCAGTCTGAAAACACTACCTACAATAAACACTCTGGACACAGCAAGATATGAAACTGTCTTGTTCAGGACTGATTTAAGGACCTGAAAGTATCTAAAAATGACTTTTTAAAAAATGGCAGGCTTCTCTGCTTATAGCTAAGCTGATCTTGTTCTTTTCATTTTGTAAAATTTTCTTTGGATTGAAACTCTTGAGAACAAAGATTATCATCCTCATCTGTATTTGTGTAGTCCTAGTACAGTGGGATTTTTGATCCAGGATTAAGAACCGTGAAGCTCCACTTATTCAGAAGTAGCTGTATGTGTTCAAATGCTTGGTGATACTGTTTTCCTTGCTCTTCTTTACTAGCAACTGAAGTAATGTGTATGTTGTTGATTCCCATAAGGTCTGGTACGGTCCGGAGATCTAGCAGTACAAGCCCTCTTGGTTTTCCTAAAACTGGTGCTTCCCCTCCTTATCCTGGAGAGCATGGATCTGTGCCTAGCTCTAGAAAGCTCTCCTTTGGCGGTGCCAAGCCATTTATGCCATCACCACAAGGTAAGATGTCAGCTGGCATGTTGCTGCTCTGATAAAATCATGTGTAAAGGGGTAAAGAGGTTTTGAGGAGCTGTAGCTGCCAGGTAATATGGAATTCAGGTTGTTGTGTTCTCCCATGGCTCTTCTCAACAGAGTATTGACAAGTGTTTTGGCCTCAGTAAAATGGAAAGGAAAACACCTATTAGCCTCAGGAGAGTTAAACGGTGTTTTCGTGCCTGTGGGAAACATTTTGCTGTCCTCTGAATAGGGCTAAGTATCTTTTTTACCAGTTTGGGCTGAAGTGAGAAAAATGTGAGCCAATTGCTGCCAGAGCAGAATTCTGACTGGCTCTAGAAGGGCTTAAAACATCACTGTTCCTGCTGAAAAGCGGTATCTGAATACCTGACAGCCTGATCCAGATGCTAGCAAACAATTCAAGCAGAAAAGAATAAGAAAAGCCCTAGTGTGCAAATGATGCAGTTTGCTGTTTCCTATAAAGGAACAGACTCCAATGTAACCATCTGGTCTATATCCCTCGTCCCCATCCTATATTTATTAATCTCTGCTGATGGGGAGATGCAGAATATCTGTGTTCTATCCCTCTAAATTAGTGCCTGTGCAAAGTCAGACTAAACTTGGCTAAATGAATACCAGCCAGAGCTTTTTTCCTCCTTTTACAGGAGTTGTTGATCTTTTCACTATACAGTCAGGGCTGAGAAGATAGGAGAGATAAGTCGCACCATCCTATAAAGTAGGCGGTGTGTAGTGATGTTATTCTCTGTGGAAACGTAACACCAAATAAACTTTTTGATTGTGTTCCCTTAAAGTTGGGACGATCCCAGAGCAGCCCAGCCAGACTGTTATCCCCTCTTCTCATGGAGCAGAAGTGAGAAGCCGGATTCCTGTGGCAGGTACGTTGGGCCTTACTTTCCTTCATGATTCCTCCGGATAAGGCAGGAGCCATCATCTGGGAGCATCCAGGGTTGGGTATGGTCTTTCAGCATCTTCTCTTGATGCATGGCCAGACAGGATTTCTGTGTGCTGGTGGGAGTCAGGGTTGATCCATTCACATCCTGTCATTCATCTTCTTCAAGTGCTGACAGATCTTGTGGCACAGAAACTCTAGTTTGGAGCTTTTAAGTTAATGTGTTGAGTGGAGGAAAACTATCTCAAAACCCCAAACTCCTCTTCTGCCAAGTGTCTTGTTTGATGCTTAATTTTCTTGCTGCTGAATGCTGATCTTTGTGGCCCATTTCTCGGTAACCCCTGCAATAAAGGAAAGAAACTACACTTTTATGTCCTTGTTCTGTCTTTTCCTCCTGTAGAGTCAAAACCCAATTATGCATTGAAGTTTTGTGGCACTGATCAGAGTGCCATCCTTATCCATTAATTGAGGGATTTGATTTGTAGATGCCTTGTAGTATAAACTTACCTTCTTGGATGTGTTAGCAGTAAATCTTGGGATCAAGCTGTTTTCCTCTTTTAGAACCTGAAAACAATGTGGCTTGTCACTCTGTTTGAATCCCCAGGTGCCTCAGCGCCCGAACACTCACCTCGAGGGATGGGATCCCGGCTCCACAGTGCTCCCAACCTGTCAGATTTGCATTCCTGCAGGCAGAAGATAACCAAGCAGCACTCTGATCCTCTAGTTGCTCACTTTGGCCATACCCAAGTCAGCCAGCCTCTGCAGATCCATGGCCTCCAGCACTGCCGGCAGCTCAGATCGTCACCGAAGCTGTCAGAATTCATGCAGAGAAGCCCACTGCCAACTATCGTGGGCTCGCCTACAAAGGTATGTAAAGGAATCTGCTCTTGGGTTTCTCGCAGCTTGATTTATTGCGTTATTTGGGGGTGAACCACTGTATGATCAGATCTTGTTGACCTGGATTTATCACCACTCGTTCACTGTTGTTCAAGGGCTATTTAATGACCTGTGTGAAATGTGTTGCTGTCCTAGTTCTTAGTGGACAGATCTCACTTGGCAGCAGTGTTTGCAGCCTGAGCAGAGTCCAGGGTTTAAACAGGCATTGAAAAGGAGCTGGCCAGCTTAGGACAGAAGCGCATTAGCGGGCTGCAGTGTCAGGGCTGATTTGCACATCGTGGCTTTTGACACAGGCGTGTGTCTGGTAGGAATCCCCCAGCAGAAACAGCAGGCAGTTAAGTGGGTGACAGCCCTAATGTCTGGTGTGAAGCTGGCGCTGGGACAGCACCCTCTCTGTGCTTGTGTTAAGGTGCAACAGATTTTTAGCAGTTTGTCTTTTCAATTTAGTATTTCTGGGAGAGGGGACAAGTAACTGTGTGGGCTGGGATTTCTACCTCTTTCTTTCAGGCATTTTTTAAGTGTACAATTTAATTTTGATAAACAAATGAGGGATGAGGGGACCTTCACCCTTCATTCTTCAGACATGTTTTCGTTTTTTCTTTGTCCTAGGCTGTGTCCCCTTTTGAGTTTCCTAAAACCCCAAGTTCCCAGAACCTCCTCACCCTCTTGGCTCATCAAGGGGTCATGGTGACTCCAACACGGAACAAGACTCTGCCAGATCTGAAGGAGATGGGGCATTTCCACTGTCAGCAGACTGGCTTGGGGCTGAGACCTGTGGAAGAGATCAAGGGCAGGTGAGATATAGTTTGCTTTATACACCGGTGCTTCGTTCCCTAACGTGGAATGGATGGGACAAATTTCATACACCAGCTACAACTTCAATCATAGTGTATTTGCAAGCATCCTGCAGTCATCTGCTAGCACCCCTGGGCTGCAAGCAGATGTTATACAGATTTTTGTAAAGGCTTTCTCTAGAGGGGCAGGGCATGGCCTAGATTTTATAAAATGAAAGATTGCTTGCAGCTTCACACTGTTCGTGCCCAAGGTTCCATCAAGTGGGGATCAAGGATTTGGTTATTAGACCAGACTCCCTGCAATTATGCAAATATGCACTTGGCTCTTCTTGGAACCTGTGCCTGTCCTGAGGGAAAGGTGTACTTTCCCTATCAAACAGTGGGCACAGGTCTTCAAGGATCTGTTGAAAGCCAGGTACTGAGTGTCCTGAGTGTTGCAGGATACAAAGTTGCTCAGGTGTTAGTGTTAAGTTTTTCTTACCAGCCTCTCTGCAGGTGGCATCTTTCTGGAGGAGTCTTCTGGTATTAATTTCCACATCTTCCATCAAAGAAAGATTATGCTACGCTAATGATGTACTCAGAGCTTGCTTTACTGCAGTTAGTCATGGTAGTCGTAAGCCTTCTGCAAGTAACAGGAGGTGTTTCAGATACGCTGTTAAAAGAGGCATAGGGCCAATGGTTATTTCAGTTCTGGACTGTTTGCTGTGTAGTGGTTGTGGACCAGCAATGGCACAAACTGGAGTGGAACATAGCTGAAACCTTGCACCTCTCCCAGTCTTGCTGGTGGCTTTCTGCATCATCTTGTATGTTCTCTTTTTAGATCTCTGAGCACAGGCAGGCTCACTGACCTGCTTCTCAAGGCAGCCTTTGGGGCACAGATCTCAGAAGCTGGCAGCAACGACAGCCTGAACAACGAGAAGCCAATGGAAATCGCAGGTAGGTGGGGAGGCCAGGCAGATCTGGCAGGATGGGCTTGGGTTGGAGGAAAGGCTTTGCCTGCGTGCCTCCTACAAGAGGGAGGCTTCTTTCCTGATGGCTTTTGGCGTAGGAAATGACTGCTGTGTGTGAGGAGTGTCGTGATGTTTGCTTTCTTTCTTTTGTGAGCGCTTGAAGGTCTGCGGGCTTATGCGTACTGTGTAATTACTGGCTAGCGGTGTGATTTCGTAGGCAGGGCTTCCTCTCTTGGCCCCTTCTGAATGAGATACCATGTGGAAGTGGGGACTTTCTACCAGGCAGCTTGGCTATGCAAGGGTGGGTCTTCTTGCGCATGCAGGTTGGGAAGTGAGGAGGGGTGAACAGCTGCAGCAACACGTAACGCTGCCCAGGCTCACGTCCTGCACTCCGTGCTAGCCTGCCCGGTTGTGATCTCACGGAACGCCTCCAAAGGGAGCACTGGCCTGTGCTGGTAGCCACAGTCTCACATGAGATTCTGCAGGAATGTAAAACTGCTGGGTGAGGCACACCATGCTCAGAGTAACTTTCCTGTAATGCCAGTTGCACCTTTCAACTGTCTCCCCAGCTCCCTCAGGTGCTTACGGAGGGACCCTGCACTCTGGTGCCCGGGCGGGGGGCTCTGCCAGCCCATCCCCAGTGATTTTTACTGTTGGATCCCCTCCCAGTGGAGCAACCCCCCCACAGACCACGAGGACCAGGATGTTTTCAGGTAAAGGGCTGATACCTGCCTGTTCCAACGTCTGGGGGCAGAGCGGTGTGCTGTGTTCCTGCTGCTGCACGCTGGTGGTGGCAGCGGGCTGTTCGAAGAGAGCTCGGCTGGTCTAAATGCCTTTGAGGTTCTCGTGGTGGCTCATGCCAACCCTAGTTACTGCTGATAACTCTTCACACTGGCACAAGGACTAATGCCTTATAGGAGTTTGCAGGAGTGGAAGAGAGAGGCAAACTGTCCTTTTACTTAACTTCTGACTGCTTCAGGAGTAACGCTGCAGCTGTTCATAGATCCACTGTTGCTGATAGGTCAATGAAGAGGCACTCTGCTGTGCTGTGTTAATGCAGGGGGAGATCAAAAGTCGCTCTGTATGCAGGGAGAATCTGGAGAACTGAACTGGCTGCTTCTGGTTGCTCTGAATTCTGATGGTTTTCCTCATGTGTTTCAGATAAGCTATAAAAGGCAAGCGTGACTATCCATGCCCAACAGTTTCAGTGCACAAATACCATCATGAAAGGGCTCTGTGTGCAGAAGTACAAGTGGTGTTACTTATGCAGTGAATTGCTGAAGTAGGAAATGGGGAAGTGCGCTCCTGATTGACAGATAGGTCTTTTAAGGTGGCAACACTCTGGCCTCATCAGCCGACAGTTCAGGCTGTGGTAATTGTCCCTTTTGGGACAGTGTGTCTGGGAGCTGGAGTCTGTGCTCAGTTTAAGAAAACATTTTGCAACTTTTATTTGCATTTTTGGCTTGTTTGGGTTGTTGTCCTGGCCGTTACTCATCTGAATGTAGTCGACCCTGTTGTTCTTAATTACTGCAGGGAAGGCTTGGATGCAACTATGAATAAGCTGCTTGACTGGGACTAGGGGGACATACGGGCTCAGTTCCTGGGTATGGCTTGGATTTCCATCATAACTAAAACCACTCAGATCCTTGATTGTCTGGAAAGTTGGGACCATAATCTTTCCTTTGTCTCGCTTATTTAGAGTGTAAGCTTTATAGGGCAGCGACTCTCGTACAAAGTGTCTGAGTGTCCTATAGCACAATCAGGCTACTATCCTGGATAAAGCCTCTGGCTGCCACTGAAATGCTATGAATAGAGAATGCAGACTTTCTGTATTGCTTTTGCGAGAATAACTGGCAATTTGGAAGCGGATCCAAGTGGCACTTTCAGTGGGTTGATGGTTGGATGCTTAAGGATCTGCTGAGCAGTCAAGATTTCAGATGAAATTCCTGGTAGAGAAGATTATTGAATAGCGAGCCTTGCCCACATACACAGCTTTCGGTAAAGGCAGTAAAAGCAGTGCTGCTTGACGAGCTTTGCTAATTAGATCTTTGCAATAGCTCCTGATGTTATAGTTAATGCACAAAAGTGAATGGTGAAAAAGGGAGCTTTGCAAACTAGAACTCTACACCACGAGTGCTTTGACAATCCATGAGTAAGATCACTTGACAAATACAAAGGCAGAGCCTTCTCATGAGTCGTCAAAACTATTTCCATGAGCAGCATCTTAGAATTACAGGGTATCCAGAATGTGGTATTGTTGGTCTTTTCCTTTATTTGGAAGATCTGGAAATACTCTACCAGGCTTTGATGATCCACTTAGCTTTGAAGCATGCCAACCGAGAGAGATCATTGGGAGGAGATGAGGCAGTGCGTCTCTGCAGATCAGTTGTTCAAGTGTGCATTATATTGCCAAGACTTTTGAAGTCAGGGTAGGGCAGCAAATGAAGTTCGTGGGTAGAAGATAAACATCTTCCTCCAAAGGATCGGTGGAGAAAGAGTATTGTAGCTGGTATTAGCATCCTCCTGACAGGCAAAGTATATCCCTCTGCAGCAGTGTGTCAGGGCATATGAAGCCCTCTGGAAGTGGTGAATGTAGTACCAGTACTCTGAGACAGAAACTTCCTTTTGAAGTGTGCATCTTTTATGTGCAGCATACTCTTAGAGTGGGGTTCAGTCGCCAAGAAAGGGAAAAGACAATTGTCTGATGAACACAATACTTGGAGACTCCTGAGTCCTGAGGTTAGGGTCTTGGTTCAGCTGAAGTCACTTGTAAAGAAGGGGAAAAGCAAGTAGGAGGTTGGAGAGCAGAAGTGCAGGGCATGTAGCAGAAAGCTCTCCTGGTTTACATGCAAGTGGCTTTTAAAACCATGATAAAAACCTCACTCGTCAGAGGTACTCACGCAGAGATAGAAGTAAACCTTAAGAACCAAGAGTTCCATGCTGATCCGTGTTAAAGAAGTTGGTTGTGCATGATAAAATTCGGCCCAAGATATTGTGGCAGGATTCAGAAGAGAAAAAAGGAGTGCTTCTGGAATTGTCCCCATAAATCACGGACAATTGGGAAGGTGCATTAAGTTTGCTTGAGCTTGTAACCTGGTCTTCCTGAGACACTAAGGACCTTGCATGCAGAGTGATTGTCCTGCATCAGGAGTCCTCGTATCTTCCTCTGGAGTACCTGTTGCTGGCTCCTACTAGAGCCAGGATCCTGGATCCTACAGTGACTGTTATCCCTTGTTCTGGGCGAAGAATACCTCGCCTAATATTAATATCTTAAGTAATTTCTTTGCCTATTTCTTTTTTCCTCAGTGGGGTCTTCCAGCTCTCTCAGTTCTGGAGGCTCATTCACCGGCAGGCACTTGGCAGTGGGAGCTGGTGGGGATGCTCTGGAAGGCCCTTCGAGTCTCCGGTACGCTTTTGCTGATCCAATCACCGCTAACCTGGAAGGTGCTGTTACATTTGAGGCACCAGAGCTACCTGAAGAGACGCTCATGGAGGTAGGTATATCCCCACAGGGACTTGTTAGGGGCAAAGAACTGGGGAGAATAAAAGGAAAGCAAATCCAGAGGTTCCGTGACTCCATGTTTGCAGCCAAGGCAGCCACTTCCAAAGATGGTGTGAGCTGGCTTCAAGAGAGCTAGGCCACACAGTGCTCAGGAATCCCAGGGCATATTTAGCATGGCTTTTGAGTCTGCTATCGAGCTTTTTAGTCCTTGGGACAGCTCTTGAATGGAGTCAAAATTCACCGTTTGAAAAGCTGAAATTGCAGGTTGGAATTATTAGTTACTTGGTGAGTTCTGCATTAAGAGTTTCTGAAGATACCAGGATACTTCAGGACTTTTGCCTTCCAAAATGCTCAGCATTAGTAATAGCTGGCTTGAAAGAGAGAGCAGCTTGGTGTATCAAATGTCTGCCTGCTGCATGCACTCAGGGAATCAGTCAGTGATACAGCCTCAGCAGAAAGGGTCTGAAAAAAAGAAAACGTGACGCTTATGTTATGGATGGAGGTGGGGGGACGTGACATGCTCTGCACCAGAACAGCTGAACCAAATTGCAGAGCTGAAAGGCTGCCAGGCTCCCCTTGTCTGCAGGCTGAAGGCCGGCTGAAGCAGAGCAAATGCTTTTGGAGCTGAGATATATTTGAAATGTAGGTCAGGCTGCCCATTTGCAGCAGAGGTGGGAGACTGAGTCAGTCATGGATTCAGCTCTATTCGTGACGCCCCCTTGGACTGCTTGGGACTGGGAAAGGCTCTTTGCATCTGAATCTTGCTGGTGTTGCAAAAACCACTTAGGTACCTGCAGAGGTCTGCATACGTTATTTATAGGATGTGGGTTTGCTCTTCTACTTCAGGTTTTTAGCTCAATTTTTTGGTCAATTTTGCACTGAATTACATTAATTTGCTTAACTGCCTGCAGAGCCACAGGGCTAGGACTTAAGCGTTGCTCTGTCACCACAGTACTGATTAAACTGAGCATCCTAGCTTTGTGGGGTCCCAGAAGTATGGGTCCCTGCCAGCTGCCACTGCTCTTCAGAGTCTGAAGGGTTCTAAAGAAGTGTCAGCTTGATCTTGTTAATCCCATTCAGTCCAGCTTCTTACGTCTGTAATGAGTCATTTGGGTTTGGTCATAATTTCTGCTGGGCACAGTCGTTTACCCACATGTCACAAAACCTCCCTGACACTAAACCTCTTTGGCGTATTTGGAGACCCCTTTGTGCTCTGCAGAGCTGGCGAGAATGCAGACCTGGCAGACTTCTCATTTCCCCCGATATTTTGAGGGCATTGCTGTTTAAGCACCCATCTTTATCTTGAGCAGAGCTGTTGCATTTACATAGGTGGTTCTTCCGTCTTTTGAAAAAGTTTCTTTAGGTACAGACAAAGGAAATTGAATACTAGGCTTTAGCTGGTTTTACAGTGCTTTAAAAGCACAATACAGAGATAGCTATGGAAAGAGGGACTCTTGTGATGCCTAATGAGGCCAAAACTGCTAGTGTAATTAATACAAGCAGAAAGGAAGGACTGTGCATTGGTTAGAGATAGGAGGCTGAGGTTTGCAAGATCTCAGGAGGTTCCTGCTCTGCCACAAAATTCTTGTATGACTTGGCAGTTACTTAATCTCCAAGTTCCTCCTCTGCTTTTAAAGAAAATAGAGGAAGATGAAGATGAAGATAACACTTCCTTACCTTGCTGGACTGTCCAGATAACAAGATAGTGGAGGGGAGATTAATATTTCAGATAGTCAAAGTTCTCTTGGCAGCCAAGTGCCTGAGCTGGGGAATGAAAAACAAAAGCATGTTTTTTTGTTTGGTTTGTTGTTTGTTTGTTTGTTTGTTTTGATTCCTCAAAGAAACATAGGAAACAGCCTTTCCAAGCCCCTTTAAGAGAACCATTCCACTAAATATTTGAAGGTCAAGCAGGTTAGCTGCTTTTCCACAGAGTACGTGCAATGGAGTAGCGTCTGATCCGGGCAACAATTCATTTTGTAGGACCCACAACTATTCAATTTTTCCACAAATACTAACTTCCCAAAAATGCTTGCAACAATTTAAGCAATACCGCTTCCCAGAAATGGGATAATACCCTTTGATCCGTAATAGCAGAGGGAAAACTGCTTTGAAGTGAATACAGCACTTTGAGTGCAAGTCTCCCCCCTCACCAGCTGGGCAGGAGCTGCAGATAAAGGCTGCCCTTGCTGTCCCTTCAGAGGACCTCACCCAGATCTCCCTGCACTGGCTGGGAGCATGCAGAGACACAGCGAAGTGAGGGCTGGGGCACGGTGTTTGCAGGTTTTCGTACTGTAAGATGTTGTCACTCTCTCGTGAAATCCACACTCACTTTCAGTTTTGTACCAGCATTTCTGTGGTGGGGAGCAGAGCTGTGCCGGTGGTGCCAGTGGTCTCTCCCCCTTTGAAAACTGTCCCAAATTGCTGTGAACACTCCTTAGGAAGGGAGCGTGTAGTTTTGGAGCAGGTATCATCAGCTTCTGCAGGGACTGGCCTGGAGATTTCTGGCCGGGGGCTGTCGCTTGCTGGAAGAGGAGGAGCTGGGGTGGTGTGGGGGTCGTGTGTGGGCTCAGTGCTGAGTTTGGCTGTCCCTGCCCAGAGAAGAGGTGCAGGGTGATTTCAGGCCCGGATGTTGTTTCTTGAAGCTGGGATGAGTCGGGGCACAGCTCTGGGTGAGCGGCCTTCCCCTCTGTAACCCCCACCCCGGCATTCCCTTTGGCAGCAAGAGCACACTGACATCCTGCGCAGCCTCCGCTTCACTCTGGCCTTTGTCCACTACGTGATGGAGATCGCTGCCCTGAAAGGCAGCTCCAGCGAGATGAGCAGTTCGGTGGCATCTGAGTACCAGCTGCAGGAGAGCGTGGTGGCCGACCAGATCAGCCTCCTCAGCCGGGAGTGGAGGTAAGGACTGGGCAGAGGGCCCCCAGCTCCCAAGTCTGCTCTTCCTCCCTGGCACCCTGTGTTGTTGTGTGCCAGATTCCCTTCGGGCGTGCCCCGATGATCAGTTTGCATTGCAATGTGCTTTCTTTGCAGCTACGCGGAGCAGCTTGTGCTGTACCTGAAAGTAGCAGAGCTTCTGTCCTCGGGCCTGCAGATGGCCATAGAGCAGATCAAGGCTGGCAAGCTGTGCCTCTCCTCCACTGTCAAACAAGGTAAGGGCCACTGGGCACACAGTACAAAGAACATGCGGAGAATGGAAGACAGAAGGAATCACAAAGACAGGGAGGAGGCTGAGGTGTGAAGACCCAGCGGTGTGCACACAAGCTTGTTCCTCACTGTGCCCTGTCATGGCCAGGCCTTTCTTTCAAGGTTTTTTTTTTGTTTTGTTTTGTTTTTAACTAATTGGGAGGAATCTTGCTCTCTCAGCATTTACTTGAGGTCTCCAACTCCTGTTCATGCCCCTGTGAGAATCTTCAGCACTAATTAGTGACAGGGGAATGCATCTTATCTGATTCCTTGTGCATCTCTATCTCAGTTGCTTATTTGTACTTGATGTAAGTCCAGTGTAATTACACAGTGCATGTCCTAGTAAGTGCTTACTTGGCAAACTGAGACTTGTCTTGCCTATGATGATTTTCAAATGAAACAAAACCACAGGAAGTAAAACTCTGGTAAGACAGGAGCCACTTATTTGCTAGTCTTACGACCTTACGTTTGCATCTGGCTGGCTTGTGATGTGAGCTGAGTGCAGTTCAGGGATCAGAAAAATCAATTTTTCAATTTTTTTACAAAGGTGTTATTGTTACGGCAGCTTTTTGAAGCACTTCTAGTACTTGGCCCCTCAGCCCCCTTCCCCAAGGGCGTAGTCTTTGAAAGTACCCATGCTGAGCTGGGGTGGAGTGTGCAAAAATGGAAGTTGCATCCAGTGAGCACACACATGTCATAGCGGGCAGTATGGAGCGAGACGAACAGGTTTAGCCACACATCTTCCACATGTTCAGGCTAACATAACGCAAATTATTTCCTTCCCAGGGCAGATTGCAACTTGCAGATTCATAGCATAACTCTTCCTAGTGTGTGGGAATTGGATAAGGCTGTCTTTGCTTATTTCTCACCCCACAAAATACTGCTCCCTTGAGAGCACAGTGAGGACAAGAGGGTTCTCAAGGTACTTGTGGAACTTCTTTGCATGTGTATGGAAGAAGCTGGAAGTGTGACAAGATACTGCCCTGGAGTATCCATGGGCAGTGAGTGCCAGGCAGGATCCCTGCCCACAGCCATCATCTTTTTCCTGTTAATGTGGGCACAGCCTAGAGCTCTGACTGAATTCCACAAATGAGGGTGTTGCTTTATTTTGTGTGTTATGTTGTTGTGGTGGTTTTGTTGTTGTTGTTTTTGTTTTTAATAGTATTTCTTGGCTCTCATGGAGTTTTTCATTTTGCCCTCCTGATGTCACCCACAACTGGGGTTCCCACTTCCTCTCAAATTGCTTCTGAGCAGGGGTGATCCGTTAGTCTGACCCTGACAGGGTTAAGTTTTTATGCCTCCATTCTTTGGAGTTCCAGCTGCCTTTCTTCATGGAGGCAGTATCCTCTCTGGCTTTCTGCTCTCTTATCTCTACATCAGACTATATTTAGTTCCAGGGCCTGGCTGTTATGCCCTCAGCACAGTGCTGAGATAGGCTGGTTCAGGGTATGGGTTCCTTTCCCTCCCCCAGGGAGCAAGCTGAGCAGCGCGGGAGCTTTCAGATGTCTGCCTGACAGTTTGTACTCGTCAGGTGGTGGGAGTTTGTACGTGGTGCATCATGTAGGTCACGCCATACATCTAGTGAGTCTCAAGCTTGTGGCTTCACTTGCTGTTTTGGGTTGTCATCCAATCCCTTAGAATCATATTTGACTTCTGGTTCTGTGTCACATAACTTTGCTGTCCTGGCTGCTGTGGGGCAGGAAAGGAGTTGACCTTTCAGGGGCATCAGTGTCTATTCACTCTGGGACAGCATTGTCCCAGGAGAGAGATTCCCTTGCTTAGTGCTGCTCTGCCACGCTTAGCTCTGGCAGCTAGCACATGCGAGTCACGTACTCCTTCACAGCGTGTCATCACCCATCAAGTAACAGAAGCTTTGTATCTGGCATGTCTGTTGCTTCTGGTGATGCGTGAGACATCTCACACAGTGCAGACTGCTCTCTACCTTGTGGCAGCTGAAGGAAACAAAAATAGACCTGGCCTCAGGTGCACTAGACATGAAGGTGTTGTAATGTGCAGGCTTGTAACTGGTGAGGGTGACAAAGGGAAGGAAAAGGGCCTCGTTGGTGCAGCGGGTATTTGCTGCCAGGCTTCCGTTTGGCTTTAACGTGACCTGGTTGTCTTGAAGTTACTCAAGAGAGCTGGAAGTAGTGCCCAATGCATTTCTTTCCTTTTTTCTAGTTGTGAAGAAGCTGAATGAGCTTTATAAATCCAGTGTATCATCCTGCCACTGCCTCAACATGAGACTGCAGAGGTTCTTCTTGGACAAGCAGAAACTCATGGATCGGATCAACAGCATCACTGCAGAGAAGCTCATCTTCAGCTACGCTGTGCAAATGGTAATAACCATACAGTGCCTGGGCACAGGGCTAGCACAAAGCAAGTGTCAGGCATTAACAGTTCCTGCTGGTGACTTTAGCAGGTGGTTTTGTTCATGGTGCTGGGTGCAGCCTCTGGAGGTTGGGTGTAGGAGGTGTTCACACAGTTAAGGGGCCGTGTGGGGAAAGCTGAGTCTGGTCTGGGAGTAACCTTCTGCCTGGGGCTGTTGTCTGCACAGGTGCAGTCTGCAGCCCTGGATGAGATGTTCCACCACAGAGAGGACTGCGCACAGAGGTACCACAAGGCTCTGCTGCTGATGGAGGGGCTCCTGAACATCATCACTGAGCAGGGGGACATAGAAAACATCAATAAATGTGAGTGCTCAGTGACTTTTTTTTTCCTCAGTAGGTCATGTTGTGTTTTTCTACCTGCATGGATCAGAAATTTCAGTACCCAGCATCCGTTTTTCCTTTGGCTATGTCTTGGTGGACACAGCACAGATCTCTTTACTTGTCACAGCTCCTAGCAGCCTGGCCCCATGCTTTCCCAGTGGAAAAACTGTTAGAAATGCAGGTCCCTGTTCTGAGCCATATTAGAGCCATATGTGAGAGCTGCCTTGCAAAGCAATTGCCAGGGCTTTGCTGGAGCTTTTGGTGTGTGAAAGAACTTGCTGAAGGAGGTGGTTTGGCAACAGCAAAGGCCTGGGTTTGGTTTCCAGCCGGAACCATCCATCTGATTGTACTTGGGAATGTGAAACTGCAACGGCTGACAGGCAGAGATGGCTGAGCAGCACAGCAAGGGCTCCTTCCAACACTAACCTGCATAGGTTCCCAGGCCAGACTAAGAAGGCAGCAGACAAGTAATTTTCTCATCAGCAATTGATTGTGGTAGCAGTGAAGGCTGAGCTTTTACCTGCTCGCTGTCATTTGGCTTCCTTTCCCAGAGACACATGGATCCGTTTGCTGCTCTGTCACCTCCCTTGCACCCTCCCTTTCCTAAGGGGATGTAATTCTCCGCTGCTGCAGGCTCTGCAGCTGATGTGTACAGAGTGGAAAGAACTGACCTCACTTGCCAAGAGTGAACTTTCCCTGCCCTTCTGGCTGGGGCTTAACCATCTTTGTTATCTCTCTCTACAGAAGGCAGGCAGAGGGGTTGGGGGATAGGTGTTGTCTGTTAGAGCAGCTTGGCCTGGCCTCAGATCTGCTCCATCACAGCTGAGCCAGCCCATCTGCAGTCCTCTGTGGAGTCGGGGCAGCTGAAGGGAAAGGACGCAGCTGGCAAGCTGTGCCTCTCCCCCTCTGCTGGCTAGTGAGTGCCCTTCTTGGGCCAGCATCCAAACTGTTGCCAGACTTCTCTCATCGGCCGTGTGGACAGAGCTCTTGGATAGGTAATGAGATAAGAGATTTCTGGCTCGCAGGCAATCAGTCAGTTAATTATCACTAACTTTAACAGCCGACATGAGGCTCACTGAAGGAGAGCAAAAGGAGATTGGCAGGTGGTGTGTGGTACTGGAGGGCCAAGTGAGCAGGGAATACTAAGTCGTTTCTATTGTACTGTTTCTTACCAAACCTAAATCACATCCTTTGTCCAGAGATACAGCTAATGCATGTAATGAATTTCTCCCCCAAGTTGATACCATGGTATTCCCTGTTTTACCCTGTTTTATCCAGCTTCCTGATTAAGTTGTTCTCTGGCAGGCTGTAGTGTGCATGCATTTCATTTTAGATCTCAGGTACTTGATCACATTTTTCTGAAAAGTGATGAGCGTAGAAATACAGCAAGTCTTCAGCCGATGCAAATCTAGCAGTGACTGTGCAGGGCTGTACCATGCCTCATGTGAGTTGTTTGCAGGGGCGGTGATCCTTTGGAGCATTGTGATAACAACGCTACCAGAACTGCTGCCTCACAGCTTTCATTCTTGTGTCTCTAATTATTCAGCTCTTTGGCCTGTCCCTTCCCAGCATGATGACTGTGGTTAGGTCCTCACCTAGTCTAAATCAGTACGTGGTAATTATTCTAGAAGGGCTGCTTACTCTTGCTGAAATTAAAATTTTGTTTTTGTTTTGTTTTGTTTTCCCAAATCTCCAGCATGTTTTGCTAGTCCTTATATTGCCAGGAGAGTGAGAATTTGATTTCTTGTGTTTTTTTCTCTCCCAGGTAAACTCTGCATCGAGCGCAGGCTGTCAGCTCTGCTGTCAGGGTTCTGCGCCTGATTTTAGCAGTGTTCTCCACGCGCCTCATCCCAGCTGATCACTTTGTTTCCAACGGCAGTAGAACGCCTGGAGGATGAACTGCTCAACTTTCTGCTTTTGGCATTGTGGGAAGTTGTTCCACAGACTTAGATTCTTTTGTGGGGCTGTGTGACTGCAGCAAGCAGAAATACTTCCCTGCTCAAAGGCCTGGGCGAAGACGTGGCAGATGTGGAAAGGTTTCATTGGCAGCAGGGATGAAGGATAGAAGTCTGCTTCTTCCCAGCACTTTGAAGGATAAGACTGCTGCCTGTCCTCTTGCTTAAGAACAGGGTATTCCAGTGCTGTCTCCATTGCAGGCAATGGATGTGCTGAAACTGCTGGCTTCAGTTAATGTTGGAGGGTGTCATTCAGAAATCAAGGCCAGTTTGTGTACTTTCCCCCACCCCAGCTGACAGCCAGGCACCTTCAAGCTTCCTGGCAACCCGAGGCTCCCCGCCCTTTTCTCCTTTGCCCTTTCTCATACACGTTTATGCCTTGGAGTGCGTACTGAATGGCTGAGAGGGGGGAATCTGCTCCACTTTGCCTGAGCACTGCTGAAGTAGCTGCCGCCTTCTGCAGACTTACCGAGCAGGGCTGGGAACATGTTGCCACTGGGGAAGCTTGCATCTCCCGTGGCTGTAGCGTGGACTGCCTCTGTCTGTGAATGGACAAACAACACAAGGAAAGAGGCTGCACAGAGAACAGGAAGACGACAGAAAATGTAATGTTCCTGTGTTTCTCAGAAGCCAAAACGAATCCGTTCCTCCGCTGGTCCCCAGGCTCACGGGGATCAGCATTAAAGACTCTTGGCTGTTCAGCTCAGCCTGTCAGTACATATCTACCACAAGGAAGCACTAGCGCTGTCCTGCTTTCAGCTGTTGGCTAGGTACCCTTCCCGCAGCCCTCCCCCTCCCCTGAACCTGACAACACTAGCTTTGTGAATCAAAGGAGCACTTTACACACTATGGGAACTTTGAGAAGTTGACTTTGCATCACACAACAACCCAGGAACATCACGACTGTTAGGAATGCTGTTGTTTTTATTCCTTTCCTTGTTCCCTGGTTGTTTTATTGCACTACGTGTGTGCATATATTAATATGTATTCCTAAGGGTGAATATATATTGATATATATGGTTTGTGTGTAACTGTACGTGTTTAACTGTACTGTATCTCGTGAGTGTGAGGCACAACGCACTGCAGAGTCTGTGCTGTTCCTCCTTCACACCAGGCAAAGCTGACTTGCAATCTGGCAGTACCAAGATTTTTTTGTTTGTTTTGTTTTGTATTTAAATGTTCTTTTTAGGACAGTCAATATAAAGCTCCATGCTTTTTTAAGAGCTCAAGAACAGGCAAATAAGATCCTACACACTTACAGTTGGATGCATTTTTTAAACAGTTTTATTTGCTGCTTAATTTTTTTATAAAGAAATCTTGTGTTCGGTTTTATGTTCAGCATTTCTTTCAAGGAGACTCTGTAGCCAAATGTGACTGCAGGTGCGAGTGGCTCGAGTTCTGGTTGAGGCTTCGGATGCTGTGAGCATGTGCGTGAGAGGAGAGCTGGCTGCCGTCCGTCTGTCTGTGTGCGCATGTGTGTGTCTTAATTTATCAGAGTCATGGCAGTATTGTGTTAGCGCTGGGCTGAGAAGCATCTTTGAAAGCAACTCGAAACCTCAGGCTTTGTCTTAGGGGATTTAATAATATTTTGCACATGGTGGTTAAGTCCTCACTGCTTTTTTTCTCTCAATATGGGCACGTTTGGCGTGATACTTTACAAGGTTTTAAGGAGCAAGTTAATTGGCTTGAGCTGGCATCATCATTGGCAACATGGATCTTTCTGATCGCAGAGCAGAAATGCCAATAAGGAAATTACAAAATATTTTCGATTGCCCCAACAAGGGAAGCTTAAGCATAGCTTACGCAAATGCTTCAGTATTGGGCCTTCATACATGCACAGCCTGCTGCTTCCTTCTGCGGCTGTTTACGCTTGTGCCTGGAGGAAAAAAGAAAAACAGAAAAACCAACAACCAAGAAACAACCCCCAGCCTGTGGCCAGAAATGCCGAAGAGACCCAGACTGCTTCCGAAAGGATTTTGCCAGTTCTGCAAAGGGCTATGCTGCAGGTGAGCGCACCGGGACGCAGCATGAAAGCACTGAGCCAGGACTGCCTCTGCAATACAGCCCCCTGCTGCTCACCCTGAACCCCCACGGCAATCCCACGCGCGTGCACTGATCGTGTCCTGCCAGGGAGCAGCGCAGCCCAGGTTCCACGTGTGCGCCGCAGGTTGAAGATCCGTGTATGTGGCAAGCTCAGCACTAACCTTCCAGCTATACTTAATTACTTGAATGTATCAAAACTGTCCACATTCAATGTACACAAGTAAATATTGCTCCAAAAAATCGTGGTTTACAGACCTGCAACCAATATATATATATGTATGTGTTTGTGTATATACATACCAGTATGTGTGTGTGTGTGTGTGTCTATGTACGCACACAAACACAGACGTGTATATATGTTTTCTCTCAATACTTGAAACTTAGCCACTGTGCTTGAATTTAAAAAAAAAAAAAAAAAAAAAAAAAAAAGAAAGGAAAAAAGGAAAACTAGGAAAAAAAAAAAGGAAAAAATGGAAAAGAAAAAAAAAATCACAGGCGATTTATTTTGCCATCACTTTCGTGACTTTATTTTTCATCTAATTGCATGTAGCGTGAAACCAACTTTTTTTGGTGACAAATATTTATTGCTTTGTAGACGATAAGGAATGCAAAAAAAAAAAAAAATCGTTGAAGTTGCTAGCATAGTCCACTTGCTATTGTCATGGCTTTGTTACTGTTGCAGCGTTTGTGTGTAGCGTCTTTGATAGATTTCAAGAAACCTCAGTCTAATAACACGTATCTTCAGGTTTGTGAGAGAGTATGATGATGTTCTTTATAAGGTAATGCTTGATACTTTGTCAACATTTTTTATTTGTGTTTTGTGTGACTTTTTTTTTTTTTTGCTTTAAATTGTACAACACCAATTTAAGAAATAAAATTGTTTTGAAATTGTTAGTGGCCTGTTTTCAGTACATACATAATCCAACTAGTACAGTATCCGAGTGTGGTATTTAGTGTTTGCATCTACCAGACACGACTTTCAGAGGACAAAGTGCTGTTACCTTCTTTTCACAGAGGGCGAAGCTTGAGACAAAAAAAAAAGTGCATTGCCTAAAGCCACACACAAAGTCTTTGAAGTCAGTAAAACAGAAGGCAGTGTCTAGGCTGGAGCTGTACTCCCTGGTTCATCTGTCCTTGTTGTCTGGCTGGGTCCTCCTGCTGCTACCGCTAGAAACTGTGCAATGAGTTGGTAGCAGACCCCTTCCCCTCCAGTTAGGCTGGTGCATGAAGCTTCCCCCTTGTTTCCATGTTTGCACCATCAGCCTGTTGGAACTCTTTGCTACTTGGCACTGCAGTGCTCAGCGGGCTGGAGGAGGTGTTTGGGTAACTGTAGCAAGGAACACCGTGGAGAAGCCCAAGGACACTTCAGTTCTGTTTTCACAGCAGGGCCGGATTGTATGGCTCCTTGGGCACTAGGGAATAGCCTGAGCACTGCAGACCTGCTCTTTGAATGTGCACCTGCAGGCTGAGAGAGAGCAGCACGGAGCCTTGTGTGAAAGCTGTCTGTGCAGGGGCTGCTGCACCCAGCGCTTAACTCAGCCTGAATAGCGACGGGTAGGTACGAGCAGCCGCTGAGCACTGCCGTGGGGTTACTGCGAACCTCAGTCCTGACTTTGGTGCAAGACAGGGAGGCTCTCTGACTCAGAATACGAAGGATGGAAAGCAAAGCTCTGCATCTGGGTGGTTGGAGGGATTAGTGGGGTCCTTCCACGTTCACAGAAACCAAGTGACAGAGATGGAATCTCTCAGGAGCCTACCACTGTAATGCCATTAAACATTTCCCAAAACTCAGCTTGCTGTACCGAGCATGTTATTGTTGGCCATGAGCATCCCCAGGAAGAGTCCTGCCTGCCAGCCTGTGTTTGACTCAGCATCACCCCATGCAGTTACTGGACTGCGTTGTTTTTTTTTTTATAAGAGAAGATCCTGTGTCGAAATGCTAGTTTACCATGAGCTAGAATTGTTTTTTCTTGCTCAGCCCTATTTATAACTTCTGTTTCCTGTCCCTGCCTTTCCCACCAAAGGGAACAGGACCGCACGCATCCCCTCCATGAGAACGGTCCTGCCCGCAGCGCTGCGCTCTGCCAAGCTGGCGCTTACACGGGCTTACTCACAGGGCGCCCGTTTGTTTTCCCCACAGAGTTGCCCCACGCTGCGGCGGAGGTGGTGTTGGGGACAGCTCTGAGGATTTGTGCTTTGAAGCGGTGCAAACGTGGTGTGGTACAGCCTGGGCATGCCCGCACGTCAGCCCTTGGAAAGCTGGCCACAGCAAAATGAGTACAAACGCTGACACCGCTTACACTGTGGCAGCTCAGCGTGCTTGGACCTTGGTACGGTTTTTACCGTGTATAGCATCCTTCTGTGGGAAAAACTCATGCTCGTTCCCTGTGGCATGGGGTTGTGGTAAAGAATATATAACATTCAGAATATGTATTCTAATGCTGGCGAAAGGGGCTTGTTTGAAGCTGTCTGTGA
Source organism: Alectura lathami (assembly GCA_013399715.1). Lineage (NCBI taxonomy): Eukaryota > Metazoa > Chordata > Aves > Galliformes > Megapodiidae > Alectura > Alectura lathami. The sequence goes on from VXAV01004805.1 coordinate 362,583, forward strand.
GGAAGTTTAAAGGTTCATGTGGAAAACCTACAGCCAAACGAACAATGGGCAGACACATGGCGCATGTGGATAGAGAACGCTCTGCTGAATCCGTAGGACTCTTTCACAGGCAGCACAGCAAGGGGGGAAAATGCTGGCTGGGAAGACTGAACAGCAGAAACAAACAGTCTGCTAAAAGCTCCAAACCACGAGGCCCAAACAGTTTAAAAGTAGCAGTAAAAATTGCACAACTTTCTGGATGTTTATTGTGACGTTACGCTGCTATCGATTCCAGGAGAAAACAATCCCGAGCAATTCTTCCAGTGCGTTTGGCTTTGTTCCCATATTTTATATTTAGTTGCTCTAAGTACGTCAGCAAAAGCCTGCTCATTCAACTGTCAGAGCTCAGACGTAGCCTAGTGACATCAAGGAAGCAGAAACGGGTGGGTGTGCTCTAAACCCTGGCGATCAAAAGATCAAGTACTCCACTTGTAGTTACCAACTCCTGTCCTTTCAGATGTTTCATTAGGAGTTAACTCATTCACAGTAAATACGTGTAAATACATGGTGTTTAACCAACCTTTCCACGGATCCTAAGCCCAGCATAGCCCCCTGCCCACTCGCTGCGCGTGATGTGCAGAGCTGCTGCCCCAGCCATTGCCCACAGCAGGCAAGGAGCAGGCACCAACCATGTCCCCGTGTCCCCCCACCTTTCTGCTGGCCAGTGAGCCATGCCGCAGTCCCTGTCCTTGTGGACAGCATCAGCCGGAGTAAAGCTATGATACCCCCAGTGCTACTCACTGGGGCCAGTGCTTGCCACGATCCATTCCGGCTGTATTGCAGGGCCGTGGTGTGCTCCGGGGTCAGGCAGGGGCTCCTGGCAGGGCAGGCAGATCCCACAGAGCTCCATCTACCTGGGAACAGGGGAAGAGCCTCGGAGGCTGAAGGGGCTGAGTGAGAAGGTGACTTTAGCTGCTCCTCATATTTTATGACGATGGGGTTCACGCTGTGAAGCAAGCCACTTCGTGAGTAGTGAAGTGAGCCATGGGTGTGTCCCACAAGCCTGAACTGGGAGCAACACCTCTCTACAGCTCCTTCCATCTGCCTAATTTTTATCTTGGTTAAGAGCCAGTGTGTGCTGTGGCAGGTTCAGAGCAAAGCCTGTGCTGCTTTGGAGCTCCTTTGTTGCCCTTAGAACGGATAAGGGGCCGGGGTAGCAGAACGTTTCCCTCGTGGGGATATCCATGTAAGCGTTGTTCCTGTCCCGCCATTGTTTCACCGTATCTGCTGGGGCCTGCTTCCCTCTCTCAAATTTAACTGAAATGGGCCAAATTCAGCAATCACAGCAGGGCTGGAGGGGAAAGACACAGTGGCGGACATAAGCTTCACTTCCTAAGGAAGCGAGGCAGAAGGGATTCGGATGCCCTGGTCTAGGCAACAGAGACATTTGTATTCCTGTTTCCCTTGGCAGCAGTGCTGCTGTTCGGCAGGCTATCTTTTATCACTTCTCTAAACAAAGTGCAGCTGGGAGCATGCAATAAATCTTCCCTTGCCCCATGCCGCTACTGAAATAACTCAGATGTGTCAGCTCAGAAAGGGCCGTGCTGCATTTCTTCCCCTTATTAGCAGAAATAACAAGCCCGTGTTTGATAATCTGGCCTGCTTGGAATTGTCAGCCACTCCATTTTCCATCCGCATGAATAAGCGGAGCTTTCTTAGCTGATCTCACAGCCGCGCCAGGGGAACAGCATCCTCTTCGGGTAGCTCACTCCTGCAGAGCGCTGAAGCTCGGAGCAAAACCAAACAACTCCCAGGCGCGTTGGGCTGTCTGGGAGGTACACGCTGTTGCCTGAGAAGGGTGCCGGTCGCGCTGAACTTTCCGGCTGAGCACGTGGATGCAGATAAAACTTGCAGAAGCCCCGAGGCGCAGTGATTGCTTGAGGAAGCTGGACGGAGGGCAACCTGCGGGGAAGGCCAACCCGCGGGCGTTTGCGCTTGACAGCGGCCGCTGCGGGCAGCGGTAGCACCCTTACCGACCCCGGCTACTCCCTGCCCAGCCAGGGGAGGCAGCGAGGCCCCGCGGGGCTCCCGCAGCGCGGCCCCCCCCAGCCCCGGC